>JAQGBJ010001968.1:0-19234 GCA_034698345.1 Sphaeridia pumilis
TGAAATGGAGGCATGAGTTGTACACTTGTTGTTGGGATGTTAATTTGATTACTTCACTTGAGGGGTTTACGGAATTAACTTGGAGGGTGCATGGGGGTAAACTGCTGTTGCGCTTGTGAGTGAGCAAGCAAGTAGGTCCGATTTAAGTAAGTGCATAGACCTACCTGACACTTGTAGTAAATGAGGGTTCTTACCCGGACCCACTTTTTCGACCCTACTCACACATTATATCAATGAACAAGTTTTAACGAGGCTATCGCGACCACCAAGGAAACGTGTCAAGAAAAGTGTGAAGATAAATTCGTGTTCTCGCCCGTCGAGAAGTAATATAAAACAATAAAATTTTGTCTTACAACAACGACTATAGAAAACACCTGAGGACTCGTTTCCTTTGCCAGGCACCCTGCGGTAGGAAACTAATTAATTACGTGTCATTGCTGCGCATTCTTGGTTCTTTGCTCTTTGGTAAAACAAATGAGTGATTATTATTATTCAAGCTCATAAAACACAAGAGTGAGATAGGAAACATTATTAAACCCACTTGTTTACACAGAAGAATTTTTGGAGTTGCTGTAAATTGTGAAAAGCTGCATCCGGTCATTTCAAGCGTCGCTTTTAAAAGTTGCTAAAAATGTGAAGCTTAATGTAGTGCGAAAACAAGAAAGCCAGTCGACAGAGCGGTCCTTTTGTGAAGCGGGCTGGTTTATTTTTGTAAAAAAGAGTTGTTAATTTGCGTCTAGATACATTTCAGACTTCTTAAGATTCTTGAGGAGAAAGAGTTAAGAGGCATAAAAACTCATAATATATCGTCGCTTAGGTAGGAAATAAACGCTTTCAAGGCGTTTCAGGTGACGGATACTTGCCAGCTACCAAGCCATATTTTTTTCTTTTTACCCACATCCGTCAATGAAGACCACTTTTGAACTAAGGTTGCCGACAATTTTGAAGAAAGTGGCGCTGTGTATAAATTGAAGGAAAGTGCGGAGGTTACATGAGAAGCCGTGAAGTTGATGACAGAATACATAAGCTAATAGTTCATGTTGTACAAACGATTCCTCTTTGATTTTACCGAACTTGATTCAAAAATAAGCATTGGGCTGCAAAATAGCTGATACAGGCTGCTTTCATGGCGTTGATTGCTTGATGGAAGTGAAATTATATACTTTTCTTTGAACAAATTTGCATCATGAAATGCCTGTAAGCAAAAGTATTTTCATTGCTAAACATATCTGAAACTTGAGGGACTTGTAGCCGGTTAGGGGTATTGCTGTACATGTATTTGGGAATCTGTGTCTCTCAGTAAATAATGTTATTGTTCTTAAGACGATGAGAGAAACGAAATAATGAAAAGTGGGAGTTACTTCAATAACTGAGGTCCGGTGTCCGTATTTGCTGAGGAGGGAGGTGGGAGTGAAGAGAAATCTCAACGCTCCTCCCACTTGGAAAAGTGTTGTAGTTTTTTCTGCAATGCCGTTTAATTTTTCAAGAGCTGCATTGCAATCAAGTCATATCAAATATCGCTCGCTTTTGTTCAATGCAAAAGAGTCTACACAACGTCAGAAAAGCTTCAAAAGTGTTCTCAATTTTTACAATGAGCCAGGTTAAAGCTGCATATTCTAAAACTGTCAAAATTTTATCCTACAATACTATTTGTCAGTTAACCCACACACTCTGTACTGTTTAGATAAAAATACAGAAATCCATGTTCAAGAATGAATTGAACATGATTCTAGCCAGCAGCAACAAAACGTTCGAGCAGTAAGAAGAGATCATCGGAATCTCCGCCCAATCCAACCCCCTAGTCCAGTATCTGAGGTTTCAAGCACACTACGGAAGCTCTGAAGATTAACTCTCACTTACGTTTACGCTTCATAGAGTTCACAAGTGCTTGAATGGTTCTCGTTCTTCTGACTGACAATTATCAGTTATAGAGCGTCAAAAGTATTTCAAATTTACAATAATTGTGACTGACATACATTTTTGGTGAAAGCAAAGAAAAAACATGGAGTGCAGAAAATTCGTATTGGTGGTATCCAGTTAGTTTATTTAAGAAACATCATTATGGTTGCATATTTCATAATGGATAAAAGCGAAGAATCCTCAAGTGAAGGCTCGCGTTTAAGTGACTCCGTGTCAGTGACGGCTGATTTGGATTTGAGTAACGACGAGGAGCATCAAAATGACAGGTTTCGTGAAACTGAGTGTCTTGAACTTGAATCTGAAGAACTACAAGAAAATTGTCCGGATGAAAGAACTTCAAAACAGCGCGATGATTGTAGTTTGAAACTCAAAAGTTTTTCTGATTTGGAAGAGATTTCTGTTACCAAAGACTGTGATACAGCGAGCTTTCCAAAATTAAACAAAGTCAATGGCGGCAAAAAGAGAATTATACCACCATTTAGTGTCGAGTCCTTATGTAGCAGTGGTGGTGATTCTTCAAAAGTTGCTAAGGGAAACTCTGAACCCACATCTGAAATCAAGGAAACCAGTTCGAAGAAGCTCAACTTTGGTATCGATCGGATACTGTCAAAAGATAATGAAGTTGAAAGTTCAAGTAAGATCTAAAAATTTCCAATGCAAAAAAAGTTAACGGAGAGAATCTTCTAGATTATAAAATTTTAGGCCCTTCCTGTAGGCTCAGTTGAATTGACAATTGTAACCTAAATAGGTTACCTCATCCGAGCCAGTTCAGAACATGCTTGCGTTCTGAAAAATTATATACAGCTCAGCCATTTACACCTCATATCATCGGGATGGGGCTATGTGCGAATATTGTTCATAACGCTTGAAATTTATTGATAGGTGAGGAGACTACGGAAGCTAAGTTTGTGCCAAACGAATCGGAATTGTTGAGGAATCCAGGGCTAGCCAGTGGCTCAGCGTTTGTACAGCAACCAATTTATAACTTTCACCGACATCAGCGATGTTCTTCCGGTGACCATTACTACTCACCCCAATGCTCAGAATGTTACTTGCTCACACGTTACTGTCGGCGTATCGGCTTTGGGCCTTCTAGCCATCCAAGTGGTACTTCAGTATCGACGTCCTTTACATGGATTCCTCCAACACATCCAGCGTCATCTTCGTCTCATCAACAATTTCAGCCGTCCGATAACAGTCATAACAATTCGTTCATGTCGAATGGTATAAGCTGCAATTCATTGTTCATATATTTTTAATTTATGTACGATGGAGCTTATTTAAAGTTTGAATCCTTAAATTTGCAGTTTACCCCGGTCAAAATTTGACTTTCAGCTTGAACCCTTCCAATTTCGCAAATATGACATCCTTGGTCTCGTGCAACAGTGGGAATAGCGGCCGCCGGAAGCGATCTTGGTCTAGAGCAGTTTTCTCTAACCTACAGCGCAAAGGCCTCGAGAAACGATTTCAGCTTCAAAAGTACATTACGAAACCGGATCGTCGGCAGCTGGCTGCTACACTTGGCCTTACTGACGCTCAGGTATGTGAAAATTTGATTAAAGCTGGAGTGCTGTGTCATGATGGAATAATTCAATTGATTAACACGCACAAAATTTCTTTCTAGGTGAAAGTATGGTTTCAGAATCGGCGAATGAAATGGAGGCATAGCAAGGAGGGAAAGCAAGGTACATCGAATGCTTCAAATTTGCCTGATGACAATATGGCGTTGAGCAAGTAATTATTCAAGTACTGATGTTACTGTTGTGATTTCATATTTTATTCATGACTGTTCATTCTCAAACGGCGTTCCCGTCGTGAATTTTGCCAAAAGTTATTGTTTATACATTGAGACAAGTTGAAATTGTAACAAAAGGTAGAATTAATAGTTGTCATAAGTGTCAGATTCGAGTCGATAACGGTGAAGGGAAGCAATTTAGCAGCGCTCAACTTGTTTGGTTGAACGGTTTACAAAATTATGGTACTTAAACATGGGGTGGAGGCTTCGTAATTGTAATTGAGATTCAAGTTCTTGTAATATAGCAACATTCGATTGGATGTCCATGTCACAATATAGATCGACTTGAAAAGTGCTTTCAGAATTTTCACAAGTGCATTTCTGCGTATCAAAAACCTTAAAGGCGGATAAAACGTTTGTGTAATATACATTTTCGATTAAATGAGTACGATTCGAATTATCATGTATATATTTTATATAGTAGTTAGTCAATGGAAGGTTAAAGGGTTTTGACGTAAACTACCGAATACTGTACGGATATTTAAAAGTTCAGATAGGATTTCATTTCATAGTAAGTTTTGGCGTGTCTGGCCATATCCTTTTACACATGGTTGAAAATACATAGATTTTTTGAAGAATGAATTTCTCCAAAATGTAAACTGGTTCCTTTAAATGCATACAGCAATAGTATTCACCGTCGTATAACTGTTTCTGTCTGAACAGTATATTTAGCATATACTGATCTTTATCACGGATTTGTGTCATCAACTCCAATTGCAATGAAGCGGGGTTAAGTAATCTGTATCCGTACACAAGCTTCCACCCACAGTTTGTGAAGGTGCAGGACACCAATTCAGTTTAGCAGTTACAAAAAAGTAGCAAAGATTCACTTATTGATCTTACAACAGCATTTAAAGTTAACATCAAAATACGTGTACAATTTTGAATTATTCATATAACGTTCAACAACAAAGTTAAAATGACTCTTGACTCCACAGCCAGTGGGGAAATCAATCGAGTAATCTGTGATAATAGAGACGTACAATATAATTGTTAATAATACATATGTATGTCATATAGCACTTTCTGATAAAACATTTGAGTATAATCACATAGTCTTGAAGCATCAATATGATCAATTTGCTACAGATACACAAGGTACTATAAATGCGTCAGGTGATTCAACGGATATCGAATGCATGTTGATCATGCCGGAATGACATTCTAGACAATCTTGAATGACTTCCGCTCCAGTACCCGTCTTATGTAATTTACGCATAGCACGACATAAGAGTTCATACAACACAGCGAAAAGCAGGTACATGTTGAAAAATGTCAACAAGGGATCAAATACTGTAATTCCAAGGTTAGGAATGTTAGCACCTTATTTGAAACCTAATTAATCAGAAATCTTAGCTCCATAATATATATGTAATGTATGTGGTATACATAGTAATAATATGACCTCAAATACAGGTGTCTTTAAATTCGAACTCTTCGGGCACGTTCCGATGGAATTCAGTTCAACTTATAGTAGATATCTGTGTAAATACACAATTTGTTCCTTCAAGTACAAAATACAAGTATCAATGCAAATTTAATATTAACATTGAGTAACAGAGATTCGTATGTGGAGAAGCAAAAATGTATCGTTTTGCAATGGCGAAATTGTAATATCCCACTTTGCAACTTTCTTGAAAATATTCTAGTAATTTTTGGTGAGAATTTCACCGCAAATCCATAACCTAAATTTGTAATTTTTGTTTATCGTAATGCTACAAGGTCTTTTCTTCTGAGGCTGAGAAATTCCTTAAATTGCTTTACAGAGATTGCGTCAATAATCAGATTTTCATTAGAGCTTGAGATCACAAAGGTTCTTTTGCACATAAAAATATAACTGGTCATGTTGATTTTGTTTGCAGCGTGCGGGGGGGGGCTCTTATTGGAAGTCAACTCAAGGAAACATTTTTGTGAAGAAGTTTTTCAATATTCCAAGAAGTTAGTTTGTGAAAGCGTATGTGGTGATAAGCTTGTGTGGGCTTAATCAACAAAAAGAGAAAGCTGGAAAGTACAAAAGACATTATATACTTATTGATCGGGCCTTTGAGAGAAAAGTAAAGTTCAAGAAAAGACCAACATACTTCATTCCATATTCCAAGCTGAAGAATACATGTTGCATTCATAATAAGCTTGTCTAGTTGCATATGAAATTGAGAGACTGTGAAAAGGGTATAAAAGAATATCTTGAATTAAGCAAATACTGCGAAGAAAATAATTCGAATCAGGGGATTTTGTGTCTGTGAGAAGGAACTCTAATTTTCCAGCAATAATCGAACAATTCCCGTGCCCAGCTTGTGAAAGGGGGAGTTGGATAGTTGTGATTTCCCATGAAATCGATACACTAGTAAAGTTAATATGCTTAAACCTATTCAAGTAGATATCAAGACTATTAACAGGTAATTCATTTGTGCGATTGATTTACCGTTCATTCAGTATGTATGCTTCAGCCAGCTATAATCAGTAAATAGTATATTTAGTAAGCCTCCTGAATTTATCAAGGGAGTCGGAAATGAATTTCCCATGTTTCATTATTTCTCGTAACCTTTAGGAAAAACGCTGAATGCCATTCACTCGTGGCACGTAACCATGTGTGACGAAGACCACCTGACTTTTGCCTTTCCTTGAATATGTACTTGACTCTATAGGATATTTCCCTGCTGTTACTGCATATTTAAATGTGTCCTAATACTGCTCAAACGACCTTGTACATTTGATCGAGTTCAAGATTGTGACCATGTCGTAAAGAGGAACCTTTTTGTGTTGTTTACAATACTTTTTTCAGGTCGGCGATGCCGTTACATAGGAAGCAGTTTGTTGAATAGAAATCCTTAATACATGGCCAAAGAATTCGGCCAATATCGTTTGTGTCCATGGATGATAAAAATTGTAGGGTGTTGATGCAGCGGTTGTGGTGTGAGGCATTTTGACAGGCAAGATGTAGTGAAGAAGGAACCGAGAAAATACACGCGGACGGGTTAAGGAGGTGATACAAATGGCTGACTTGTATACGTTTGTACGACATAAATTCGATGAATTATCGTTAGGACTGATGAAGAACATGCCAACGGCACATTTGATCCCCTTGTGCATCACACATGTCCTCCCAATGAGTCGTCTCTTCGTCGCCAGAGCAGTTGTAGCCGAAAGCAAACCAGCCCAAAAGTTCTCGACGTGTCACACCTTTCCGGCCGTAGACGGACACAAGGAGCGTCACTTCCGATATTTGGAAGAGAGCCACCTGAAATTCAGTCAATACAAAAATATCACAAGTGCTTTCCCTGCGAGCAACCACAAGGGGAATCGTCGTGTGCCTGCCACATTGCAGTGGTTCCAATTTACGAAACCTTGTGCACTTTGAAATATTCAAAAGCCTCTCCTCGTTCAAGTGGTCAAGAAGTATGCGATATGTATTCAAGGCCACAAAGCTTCTCGACTGCCCACCGTTTTACAGCAGTATTCTTTGTCCACATGTATATTTTACATGGGGAATATAAATGTGGGCTTTTACAAGAAAGGAATGAATTTCCAAAAGAGATAAATGTATTTTGTACATACCTGGAACATGAAAGTCTCCTTGAAGAGCGGGTTCGATTGCGATCTTCTCAGAGAGGATTTTGCACGACCCATTTCTTGCCCATTCAAACTAACCAGTACAAGTTTCACGTAAGAATCTGGCGCTCGACCTCCGGCCAAATTTCTGAAAAATTTAAAGTTGATATTCACCAAATTTTGGGCCATGGTTTCAATTGAAGTTTCTGAAAAGGACGTTGTTGCACAATTCTTACCGAAAATGACTCCCTTTGATAACCTCTACGGTCAGTCTTCCAGTTGTGCCGTTGTATGCTAAGCCGACGAGGAGTTCAGGGATTCCGCTTTGGATGGAAGCTGTAGACGATGCGCTGTCGCTTCGAGCGAGGCTGCCTGACTCCGACCGGGAGTCCCACTGCGAAAACAAGATGTGAATAAAAATGAGAGAAAGTTTGCGAGAAAAAAAGTTTCGCTACCTTAACATTAAACGGAATATATAACGATACATTTTTTCGGAATATCAAATTTCGTCCGGAGACGAGACTATTACGATGTAAACAACGCGAAAAGTTGATATAATTTGAGCGGTGTACATGGCTGGTTGTTGAAGTAAAATAAATACAGATAGACTTAGGCACATGGGAGATGGAGAGAAAGTTTTTGGCAATGTGGAAAGTTATTTTCCTGTGAGACTATGAGGCAAGAATGGATGACGGATGTCGATGGGGTTTCTGAGAAAAGTGAATGAGAGAAATGCAAAAACGCTTTACCTTGAGATGATATCTTGGTTCCAGGTTCACCCAGACGGTCGTGTCCATTTCTAGGTGAATTGAGCCAAAGCCGAGAACGGCTTCTCCAAGCAGTCTCTCACGACGTATTCGTTCGCAGCCGTAAAGGCGGAATCGCACACCCATGCTGTTTACGTCCTCTGTGAATTGTAAGAAATACATAGTTGAAAAACAAAAAGTTGAAATATCTTTCGCTTTTAGCCATGTGTACAGGATTGCTCCCGGGACTGAAATCGATTCTGCTTTTCAGCCTCCATTTATATAAGTGTATACATATTCTAATAGGTTCTAGAGAACAGTATAATTTCTAGCGCTTCTGTTTCTACTCACCTGGATTGATCTTGTTGAAAACAAAACTTTCCATAAAATTGGGATCTTGTCCCGACCGCACTTTTGTCTTGTGTTTTTGCTTTCTTCCTGGTAGAAGGACGATACGAACCTGCGAAACATGAGTTATAGAATTAGAAGATGATTAAAAATCTAAAATCAATTTTGAAAACTTGTTGAGAAGTTGGTTAATTACCTGAGTATGGTTGGCCCCTCCCATGTCTTTTGGAGGAACTCCTCGTGCTTGTATTATGTGAACAGTCATTTTCCGGGCAGCAGCTTCGTAGTCGAATCCAACCTCTAAGCTCCCGCATTGGACTGGGGAAGATGCAACTCTTTCTGCGTCTAAACTTAGGCTCAGATCGTTTTCCACCATCATTTCTTCTACTTCAAATATATGATCCTGCGAAATCAAATTTACTTTGATCAACTTGGCTCTTTATGGCTCAATAGCTACTTTATCACAACTTGCTGTACAAAAAGTCTCCTATGGGCGAATAAACTACTTTCCGCTCTTGAAACCCTTTAAAAATACATTTGATGGAAAAATATCGCATTTTTTGCTTCACCACACTATCGAGTTTTGCGCTTTTATATGCATGGAACTGTCAGCGTCAAAAGAATTTTGCAAACTTTGTTGGTGAATATATGCCTGTTTCCTTCCAGCCGTTTACCTTCCAGTGTTTTTTTTCGACCACCTCAACGTTTCAGGTTTGGCTAAAAGCAAAATTTTGTAGGTTCTTTGTTTGTCAAGGTGTTAATGGTAAAAAATTGCATATTAAATTGCACTGATTCTTGGTTGAGAGCTCGTGATTGAACGTGCTTTCTCAAGGTAAGTTTCTTTGCTAAGGGTTAGAATAAGTATATACGTGTGAGTGTGTGTAGCAGTTATATACAGTTGGATGCAGGAAGGAGCGAGTTTGTTTTGATACGTAAAAAATTACTAGTCGATCTAAAGTACTAAATGTACTGCTATAAAAGTTTAAAAAGACAAAAGAGAAAAGTTGGTAAAAGCTTAAGCATGGAAACGTACATCCTGGTCAATAGAATCGCCGTAAGTAGAAAGTCCCTGTTCAGAAGGTGGTGGCGACTCTGAATCTACAGATTTGGTCCTTGGAGGTATGAGCACCCGACGGCCTTCCCCGGACGACGTTGAGTGCGAGGCCATGAGAGCGTGGTGGTGTATTGTTCTTCGTTGATGGATGTCGGAGCCATGAAGTGAGCTCTGGCGGCTGGTCAGAGTGTTTGGCTGGGAGGATGACGTGGAGGGGTTGCTGTGGGTGCTGCTGCGGAGGAGGCTGTGTCGAAGGTCGTCGTCAGCGCTCACATTAGAACTGGTCGAGGACGCGCTACTTCCACCGTTAATTTTACCCTTTTCGGCGAGCGAGATTAAATCGTTACTATCAGAGCCGTCCGTGCGTATGCTCCTTCCCTGCTTGGTACGCGTTAGACCTTTAAAAGGCATAATCAGAAAGTTACTCATCATTATTAGTGAGTGCTTTGCGGGCTGGAAAAAGGATTCTCCTCTTGACATGCCTTTTGTCCGGAAAACATATGAAACTTGAACATGCAAAGCAATTACGCTGAATGCCTTCTTTAGCTCCTTACACTAGGGAACAAGACTACGGAATTTTACTGACTTTACGGACGGAGAAAGCGTGTTTGTTTGTTATGACATTGCAATTTTTCAGGTGCTTTTTACAAACAGGTGGCATATAAATATACGAGTAAGACATTACTTTAGAGAGGTCATGCTGGGATCCGAGGTTGTCAATTGCCTGATTGCATGGCATGCGAGTAAGAAGAAGAACAAGTATCGAGCAGGAATGTGCTGTAATGCGTGTGTGTATAGTTAAATGTCACCAAGCTTGACCGCAAGCGTTACGGAAGAGCTTAGGGAAAAGCTTTTAAACATGTATGAAATGGCAGCGCAAGTGGGTGTATCGAAGAAACAATCTATCAAAGCTGAGTAGCAAACAACAAGGCGAGGTTCGTAAAGGGATCGGAAAGAAGATGTAGTGGCGGAAATCAAACGGCGTAGATACTTGGAAGGGCTTCCTTAAACGCTTTGAAAGCGGATGTTGTTTTGTCAAGTTTCGCATGTATGAAAGTGTCGTGTGTTGGGACGGATGGGATCAACGTGTCGTCTTAAGCCCCCAGAGTACATGCTTGCTTGGTTACAACAACATAAAAGTCCACAAAGCCATGTTAATGCTGGAGAAAGCAGTTGCAGGAAATGCAGTTTATTTGTCTACATCGTACACCAGCTCCGCTGGTGGATACATAGACATGTGTCGTGGAATCGCGGACAAAAAGTCCAGATGTGGCCGTTTGATGGGATGACTGTAAGATGTAACTGCGACTCTTGTTTTTCTCGGTAAATTTGCTTTTACGTCAATGCCTATATATTAATGTGGACTTTTTGTGACGTTGACAAAGTGGGGCGATCTCGGTAAGTCGAACAAGATAATATTATATGCGAAGCCTATAAATGACTTTCTGTTTGTTTGTGACAACTGGGCAAGAAGCTATACAACCAACATGAATTACGTACAAACCACCCACAATTCTAATTTACGACACAACATTGTGGGATATACGTACACATGCTATCATCAAGACGAGCAATTAAATACTGTACATACAAGAGACAAAAGCTCTAATTGTTATATCCTTCCATGAATTTAAAACGACGTTGAATTTGTCAAAGATACTGTACTATAAATACCGAAATATCCAAGAATACATTTAAAATTACCTCTTGGATGAGGGCGTCTTCTACTGCAGTCCGTGTCCCGAATACTGCTTACTCGTAATGGTCTGACAGTCTGTTGTGCACCTTGGAAGTTGCTTATCCTAGTACTGGGATGGCCGTGGTAACTTCGAGGAGAATCAGTTCCTTTTGTCAACGGCGACATGGTCGGGGTTGCTCGAGCACTGCTGGAGCTGTTGGGGTAGCTGTAGCCGGCAACCGAGTCGGACCTTTGGAATCGAGGCACAGGTTGGTGGGAGTCGGAAACGGGGTGTTGCTGGGTCACATGGTTTGTCGTTCCTGCTCCTCCAGTCGCGTACGTTGATGAAGTAGGAAGGCCAGTGCCCAAATCAAAAGACGTCGAGTTAAAATGGCTGTAGGTACTGCTGAGGGAAACGTAATGGTGAGAGTCGAGGTCGAAGCTTCGCTGGTGTCTGAGCGGGTGTCGCTGTGGATTTCGGTAATGGTGAATTGGATGGTGTTGGTGAGTTGTGGAAGCGTGTGGCGTTGGTTCTTGCTGAGATGGAATAGCAGAAATTGAATAGCCTAGGTTGTTGTCATTTTCAGAAAATTGTACATGAGACGGTTCATCGTATAACGAAGATTCCCGAGATAACACAGCATTGGCCCCGTGATGGTTCCCAAAATTTGCCTCCCTGCAGGCCTTCAACCTCAGTCGCCGCAACAGCTCATCGTCGCTTTCGAAGTTGAGCGGTTGCGCCGTTGTTGTCGTCGTCCGCTGAGCTGATTGATGCGGGCTGCCACCTGTAATTTTGAAAAATCGATACATGAATTTTATACTCGGAATGTTATAATTTATTGTTTTTTGGGTCGCTCAGATATTGGTCCGGTAACAAGGAATTTAGCAAAGAGGCGGCGGGTACTTAAAGGAGACGGAATTACTAGAGTTTATCGAATTACTATAATTTCTTTGTCGTTCAATGCAAATACTCATGCGAAAAAGCAATTTTCTGTTGGGAGAATGTTTGCCTGTAATTTCGCTTGTTTGTCAACCGCTATATTACTTTATTGCATAGCAATACAATTTCTAGCACACCCAGATGCACATGACTGGAGAAAAGGGCATCGGGGTACAGAATTTTTTCGCTTTTAGCAAATATTGATGGATTCAAATAACTGGCTTACAACAACAAAATGTTATTGCGGCAACTTCTAGGGTTACAAAAACTATTGAACTGATTAGGGGGAAGCGCAAGTTTGGCTATTTACTGACTGAGCGAAATTGGCTTTCGTTTGTTTCAAGGCTATTGCAGTTAGAAACGTACCTTTGTTTTGCAACGGTACAGCAAGATTGTTTGCTAGTGGACCAGGTTGAAGTGCCTTGTTGAATTCGTTGCCGCTTTCTCCAACATTGAGTATCCTCCATTTCTTGTTGGCGTAGACGAAAATCACAAGCAAGAAGACGGCGAATGCTGACACTGCAGCAAGAAATGCGGTGGCTTCGATTGGAACTGAAAGTGAATTAAAGTTAGGGGTTTAGTTACATCACTAAACTGACAAGTTTGTGCACACAGTAAGTACGCGAATTTTTTTTGTATTTCTGAATCACAAGCTTATAAACGACGTCAATGGTTCTTCGTTAGAAAGAGAATGATGAATCTGGATGTTTTCTGCGAATTGGCCAGTGTATGTGTAGTAGGGCACGTAGCGGCCCTACCTCAAACATTTTGCAAAAATGATGTAATGTTGGCTATAAATGTTTATTAATGCACCGCGTACGGCCCCGTTGGGGAGGTAAATACGTTTTATGAGGCTACTTGGAATTCCGCAATGATTGAAGGCCCATTAATGGCTCGACTTCTTCTGCTCATGAGCTGAGCTTACTTTATAGTGACATAGCCAACAAATAATACTGTGAGGCATGTTGAGTGTAACGTAAGATTCTTACTATTCAGGTAAGCTGAATGGTATTCCGTAAAACGATGTCTATTTTCACCATCAATTATTCAAATCAGAATCATAAAACACGTTGTACAAAATTGTACACCAAATGGAATGCTTCCAGTGACCGCGTGCTTTGAATCTAAATGGCCTTCTTTACCCACTGAATTGAACAGCGTAGTTTCAGGAAGGAATCTTGGCTTGAGCAAATGTATTTCACAGTAAGTACACCATGACTTGGGCTGGTCCTTTTAATCTTGAAAATCTGCGTTGAAGTTTGTTCAGCTTATAACGGTATGATATATTGCACAAACATCGACAAGGTTTCATCGTTACATATCAAATATGCAGCGTTACTTCCGGTGACCGGATACAATGCTCGAGCTTTCGACAGGGCCAGGGCAACTGAGCAAACGTTGTGGAAGGTGAGGTAATATTTCAAAGCTTCAGTTCAGAGCCCATGTAACAACCAGCTTGCTGTTATAATGTTGCAGTTTGCGGCATTCGGACAGACATGACTACCAAAGGCCGTTAGTTAAGAACTTACGCAGGGAAAAGTGGGAAGCGAAACGTATAATTAAATACGCTGGAATAATTATTGGCGTCTTACAGTATATAGGTTGCAGTAAATAAATTGCAGTTCTTCGTAAGTATTGATTGATGAGTTTTAAATAGGCTCCTTTTGAAGTCGTGCTCCAGATTCACAAGGCCTGCAAACGTTCCCGATCGACGGTCCGAAGCCAAGGGCAAGTTTTACAGTCGAACGAAATGTGGGCATAGGCCGGAAAAATCATAAACCTTACACACACGTTTGCTGGGTATATGGCATGCACTGGATACACGCCAAGGTTGATTGGGCGAATTGGTCTCAGTGAATCAACAATTACTGTACTGCTTTTCAGTACGCCTTTTATTGATTGCTCTCTTTGAGTGACACATGTGATCTGGGAAGCGAGTATGACAAGTGAAAAGAAGTTAAAACTGTGTAAGCGGAAAATTCAAAAATGTTCTTTACAAAACCGAGTTCCACGTTGGAAGTATGCCAACGAAGCGCATGTACCTACCTGCTCCTGATGCATATATAGCTGTGGTAACTGCGTGCTAAAAGCCTAAGTGAATAAAAATTACTGTATCCGTCTTGGAAATGAAAATTTAATCAGTTATTAGATTCAGAACGTGATCTAATTTTATCTAGTCTTCAGTAAACTGTCTCAAAGAGATCAAGTAGATTTAAGCTTAGAAGCCCAAGTCCTTAATATTGCTCAAAAGTGGCTTGTAATTCAATAACTTCTAATCTCTCTAAAACGAATTATTGGAAGCAATAAAGATGATGAAGAAGCTGAATTTCTTGGTTGGTACAAGGCTTCCGCAGCTGCTTTTACCGGTTTCGGATGTATGCGGATCCAATCAAGTTCAATGATGCAGAACGTCGTAAGCGAATGTTACCGAATTGGAAGGAGGGCCTCTTGTGTAAATCTTGTGTGATCTGTGCATGTGCATAACATAGATTTACCAAGCGAGCGCATTTTGAAGTACAAAACTTGGTCTGATAATCAAAGTCGGATTCGTGTCATAAGTTTGTAGGACGTATCGAATTTCGAAAGAAAATTATTTAAACGCCGCTTCAGACCCTGGAAAGAGTTATTCAAGGTTTAGCTTTGGTGACTGAAGTAAGTGTTTTGTTGTTGTCTCGCAAAATGATGTCTAGATTCTTGTGGTGTTTGCTCGGCCTTGGTGTTTGTACGGCAGGGAACAATGGGGCAAAAGGGAATTCGAATGAAGTAGCTGGCGGTGGTGGTGATCCTACTGGAAGCGCCAGTGGTCAGGCTGGCATAGCTCCTGGAGGAATCTCTCGAAGTGACTCGAAATACGACAAATTTAGCGGAACCATGCCAATGGCAGCTCATCAAATCCCAGCTTTCGGCAATAATTACCACAGCTCGTACAATGTACCCATGGAGAGTTCTTACGGGTCAGGTGTAAACAGCAGATACGGTAATAGCCCGTATGGTCCGCCGGGGAACAATTACCCCCACCACAATGGTTATTATCCAGGTGAGTCTCTTGGTGAAATGTTCTTGACAAGGAGAGTAATTAATGTAATTTGACGGTTGATTGCTGTAAAAGGAGTGTGGTGGCCAAGGAGGAAAATAAAGACCCCGTCTGAAAGTTGCTGAAGATAATAGAGCAAAAAGTCACAGCGAGACGGGAGTTTCTATAGACTCGTGCGCAACTAGGGAATTGTCGCAACAATTTGTGATCTGCAAATGGGGCATTAGAGGAATTGCGTGGTGGCATCTGTAATCTTTATCTAGCAATGCGGGGAATGTTGGAAGAAATTTCAATTTTTAAATCAAACAAGCACGCTGTATTCCCTAGGCGTAGGTTTTTCGAAATTGCAAGTTGCCGTAGTAGTTTGTAGGAGTGTAAAACATTCATTAGAGATTTTTGCTAGAGCATCTGGAGGAAGTAGGAAGGAAAGAGTTTTTATAACGATGAACAATAGCCTGTGGTCCCAGGAGGAATTAAATATTAAACGCTGCCACAACTTCCACGTTGAATAGTTGCTCCAGTACTCGTTTCCGGAGCAGTCACACCAATCCGGTTTGCTCGCTCTCTGGGAAACGGTGAGGTAGCAAATAGCTCAGAGAGAAAGGTTGTCGCGATAAGTAGACTTTGTTTCGGCAAAAGAGCCATCGAAAGTGGAAAGAGCCTCTGCTACACTACAGAGTAAGTGTAGTGGAGAAAGAGAGAGAGAGAGTAGTTTGTTCTAGAAGCTTTGTATCCTCTACTTCATTGTCAAGGTACCTATTGCATGTCAGCGTACCTACGATGAGTACCATGAGTATGTTGTTCCGGCGAACTTTACCCAGTTGTTGCAAAAAGGACGATGGAATATCAGCCAAGCAAACAATGGTTTTTGAGGGTAAAAGTTTTTGACTGACCAACTTTCAAAGAGACACTCGTTGACGAGATGTAACTTATAAATACGTTTCAAGATTTCTGCAATCTGGTTTTATGAAGCTGTCCCGAAATTGTTCGGATACAGATGAGTAGCTTTTAGTCAAACTTGAAAAAGTTTCCCTGTAAGTATTTTTGCAAGTTTGAGAAGCTGAGGATTGCGCATAAAGAGCTTGGGCTCAGAATATTCGTGGCGGACAAGCAACTGTTACTCTAAAATGCACATGGACAAACAAACATGGGCAGATTTGCAGTCAAACTATAGACTGACAAAAAAGGCCACTTCTGGACTTTGTGCATGTAATCTCTGAAAGAGCCTAAATGTACATGCCGCTGGCTGTCGTCGTCATGCTGCCCTTTTGTGCCAAATTTCGCAAGTGTGTATAGTTACTCAAGGCGTATGCGAACCAATTAATGCAGAATCAGGGTGAAATAAACAAACATGTAGAATTCCCGTCTTTTTACAGA
The DNA here is from genome assembly GCA_034698345.1 of Sphaeridia pumilis. Lineage (NCBI taxonomy): Eukaryota > Metazoa > Arthropoda > Collembola > Symphypleona > Sminthurididae > Sphaeridia > Sphaeridia pumilis. The sequence goes on from JAQGBJ010001968.1 coordinate 16,442, forward strand.
CAAGCGGGAGGGAATCACGTACCTTGCGGCGAGGCTGGAATTCTAGTTCATGTAGAAAACACGTTCGCCTTGAAAGAAGGCAGTCTGCTGCTACTTTCTTCCCATTGCTTTCTCTAATAATTATCTTGTATCTCGGGAGTGTTGTTTTTTGTTGTATACGTACTGCGACGGATGCTACTTTTCTTGATTCGTTACGTTCTACAAACGCATCTATACACGAGGAGATGATTAAAAGAAACTCGACTCTTTTGCGAGGACGACGAATGTTTTTGCATGTTTTCCTTTTAATTTGATTCTGGGAACTAGAAAAAGGACTTTTAATGACGGCGCTTGATAAAGTTTGTTTGCTCCTTGCAGAAATTTACGAACGAGTGGGGAAAGAGTTCAGTTCGAGGGCTTCGGGAATTTCGAACACGAATCATTTGTATGATTGTAAGTAATTACAGGTTGCTTTGTGTTTCATCAAATTAAAATACAAAGTACGTGTGCTAATGAAACACGTGTTTGAAATTAATTCCAGTGGCTTCATCGGGACAAGAGTATGGCAATTTGGCATTGGCCACCGGACACCATCACTCGCACCATGGTTGGGGATGGGGGTAAGGAGAGGAAGCTAGCCTTGTGTATTCAACAAATTCAAACCAGTGAGATACATGTGCCTACAATTTAGTTTCCGTTTACAGAAAAGGAGGGCATTTTAGCAAAATTTCTGACTCTGCCATCGGGCTTTTGGGATTGATTGGATTATTTTCGCTGCTGCAGGTAAGCTCTAAATGACTGCGGTAGATATTAAGAAGAAGTGAGTTCATCAGCGACTTGACACCTTTTATTGCATTAGCAAATTGTGTATAGTAATTTATTAGCAGAATTTGCCTAGAAATTGAAGGCTGCGAGAGGGTAGTGGGGGGAAACGAATTAAGGTTGACGGCGTACAAATGACATTACCGAGCTCATGAATACGCTAATGAAATAATGTTTATCTTGGACCTTCTTCATTAGAATGTGCTACTTCATCTTACAACTACAGCATCTACAACTGCGGCTAACAACGGAAGAAAGAAGCGCGATGCGGACAGCGACGCTTCGGTGGAGGATAGCGACACTGGAGAAGCAAACCGCTTGTCATTGCTGATTTTCCCTGCCTTGGTAAGCATGGCTTGGTGGATGTGAGAGAGAAAAAGTTGATACAATTTTGATGTTGGTAGAAAACAAAAGCATCTTTTTTTCAGCTTCAGTGCGAAGCAAGAAAAAAAGTTTTTTTTCTAGAAAGAAAAATTGAAATTGAATATTCATGTCTGCAGAACGTAATTGGACATGCCAGGCAAGGTGGAATTCCGTTGGAATGTACACACAGAGAAGTCTGTATTGCAAATAGTATCCTGAAAAAGGAGCTGGGAGTTCACGGCAGATCTGTTGGATCAATGATGAGGTAGAGTGCCGGAAAGCCATTGTTTTAAAGTAGAAAATGGCAATGCGACAAACAAAGAGTTTTGTGTTCCAATAAATTGTAATCGTACATCTTGCAGTACTGCAATAAGCAAACTGCTGAAGGAAGCGGACAAGTCTGGCGCAATTGAAAAGCACGTGAGGGAAGCTGGATTAAATGGACGTAATGGGAAGGACTGTCATGAGACTTATCCAGTTTGTGCAGCGTTAGAGCCTCTTGGGACACGCTCGTTACCACCCTTGATGGAACCGCAAAAGCTTCTGGTAAAGGCCAATGCCTAGATGAAAAGTACCTCAAACGTGCGGGTTTCATCTACTTGTTTGTACAACCAGTTTGGAATACTAAGTACAAACTTACGTGGTTTTACCACCAATGAATTGATCTAGCACAATTATTTGATATATATGACCATAGCTTTCTATGTTTGCAGTTTTAACTTATTGAAGCATCCAAATAAAGTACTGTCGTAAATTAAAGGCAAGATTTGTGGATGATTTTGCGGTCATGCGTACATACGAGTAAGTCTTAATAAAGAGTAGATACTTTGAAGGTAATCAAAATAAATGCCTCGCTCACCATTTAAATAATCTTCGGCGCCATTAGCTTCTACCATGACTTCGGCAGAACAGAAGGTCGGATCTTGTTCGTCGTGGAAGAATAAACTTGAAGATGGTGTGTGAATTTGTTGTTGTTGTTCTTGTTGCGTGCAGTGGGACGGGTTGATTGCTGCAGTTTTCTGCTTAATCCTTAAAATATATTGGTGAAACAGCTTGGTTGACGAGAAAGCACTGGATTGATGATATGTGTTACAAAATTTTGCAGAAGAGGACAATGTCGGAGAAGAGGGATAGGGCGAGCAGCGAGGTTCTTCTGAAGGAGTCAGGTCTTTTTCGTTTATATAGAACTCACGACACGGATCTACTTTTCTAATTAGCGACAGTACATATGGATGGGATGAAATTCACTGATTCTGCATTGCAACAACGACACTTTTTGAATGTAGGAGCTCCGTTACCTGACGGTATTAAAGTTTGTGTTTAGATTTGAGCAGGTAGGACAAGGAATATAACCCAATAAATGAAAATAATCCAATTACCACCATTTGGTATTAGGGAGGCGGATGGATGATTGGATCTTCACACTTTAACTTCATTTTGCTCCCGATATCCTGCTAATGTATAAGAGTAAAAGTTGTTGTTGTTGCTGTTCTGACACGACACGGGACAACTGAAGCGTTTGGTGGTGGCTTTGGTAAATAACGTTGGTTTCTTCACACAGCTGTCAGCATTAGCACACGTTCGTTTTCGGTATGGCACAAATGAGAACTGGAGTCATTCAGGTTTGAC
>JAQGBJ010001969.1:0-19225 GCA_034698345.1 Sphaeridia pumilis
AATTCACACGGCTGCAAAAAATCAATAATTATGTTGAAGTTTGCGGTCGTTGTGTATTAATTTTGGGTTGTGTTGACAGGTATTATACTTACCGTTGACATGACAGCGGACTTCACAAGATACTTGTTGACTAAGGAAATCTTACGTTATGATACGAGGTCGGGGTCAACTTAAACAAAAAGATACTTCTTCCGAGACCCTGTTCAAATCAACTACTACTGTCGAACAGATGCCACTCCCTTGACAGTGGAATCAATAATGAAATTGTTCCATTGTCAAAGGAGGAACAGCTGCCGGCTTAACAGTTCAAGTCTGTTTTGCCGCCGTTCAAGCGTATCTATAGGGGGTATACGTGAGTATACTTGCATACCGAATGCTGAAATCCCATTGTGGTGTACACTTGACTTGGATCGATAAAATACACTACTCCCATGTAAACAGAACAACTTTTAGTTATAACAGTAGGAGCATCGACATCCAAAGTCCAAAACACGAACAGCTGATCCGCTTGATCCAGTCTCGCTGAGCCTGAAGATGATCCTCGAATCTTCGTTAACGTTGACAACAAGTCCTCGGTTCTTGGTTACAGACTTATCGATGGGTTCGAAGTAGCTGAACTGCTACTGCAAAACTCCGAATAGGCTCTCCACATGCTTCATCACAGAATTGGTCTTGTCAGAATCGACATTCCGCATAGTCCATCCGCATAAAGTAGTTTCAGCCATACTTTTTCCAATGAGTTGTTGATTCGAGACTTGAATGCTCAGCTGTGCCGAAGAAGCCCAGATTCCATCCTTTTCCCGAACATGAGTGGAGTCAGTGCCAGAAGATTCTTCTCCGCAAAGCTCGATTTCATATGCATCCATCAAGTTATCAAAAACTTCCAACCGGTTGGTACTTCATAGCATTTGAGAGTCAGATCCTTGGCGACACTACAAAAAGATTTGTCATGATTAAAAATTCTTAATAGACAAATAGTTAGGATATTTTTATAACGTGAGGTCTTACCGATCAACAGCTTTGCTAGTAGACATCGACCTGGCTACACCTTTGACTTCACGCTTCTGGAAGTAGAATTGACTTTTGCAATCCTTCAATCACGTAGTCCGCTCTACTTGAAATTAACGTTAATTAGAGTGATGTCGTCAATTTGAAACTCTGAAAGCGAAAAGCATCCAACTTCAAAAGTAATAATCTTCTCGATTTGTAATTAAGCTAATGATCCGTCCCAAATCCCCCTCTTCCCTGAAAAAACCTAATCTTGCAAGCAAACGCTTAAAACTTAAATATATACAACTCAAGTACCAGAAAAACTTGAACATTTCCTTTTAATTCTTTCGCATGTCTGTTCCATGGGTTCAACCATCGCCCCACACTGACATTTAAACGTATCTGCTCATCATCAATCTTGCTCATCCTCGTTATCGCTTATCTCTGCAGTTGAATCAATGTTCTGCCTGCCAACCCACAATCTTTTTGAATACACTTTAAATTACTTCATTAAGCGTTTGAGGGTGAGCTTCAAGAGGGTCTGCTTCTTTTGCCTACAAATTTGCAACCTCACATCTCCAATTACGGTAGTCTTTTTTTCCTTCCTCCAGACTATAAACAAAAATAATTAACCGTGATTTATCAACGGTAATTGCAACAGGCTTCCAGGGGATTTATAATGTTAATTTGCAAATGTCTGATTTCTTGCAGCTTTAAAAAGTATTTGAAATCCTCCAGATTGTGGGAGCGCCCCAAGGCGTTAAATCTGTTCAAATGTAATAATAAATACAAGGTTACCAGATACAAATGCGATTGTTTGTTTTACCATCTTAATGATGGAATAGAATCGGTTATAAATGATCCAACTGGGACTTCGACAAGAGAGCAAAGCGTCTCCGTAACTGTAATTGAAGCTTGTTTATAGCTGGTGTTGTATCGTTTCCGAGATGCACATCATATCGACGATTACCACTGCGTCGGTACAATCAATAATCAATCATACGTCAGCAGGTTTCTCATTCTGTTCAATGGCTACATGGATCGTTAATGCGAGAATTGGACCCTTTGAAATTGCAAACGATTATGGCCTTTTGATCGGGCGCTTTTTGTAAGAAGGAGCAAGCTCGACTACGATTCCGGTTCCCAGCAGCGATCCACCGTACCTGTCGAAACGATCATTGTTATTATCGCCGCATTTAAAGCATTGTTATTACCAGCCCTCCTCTGTAGAACATTGACTTCCAGAATACTAAAGAAGGATGTCGTATTAAAAGTCAATATTGCATAAATGATCCTCACATCTGAGGTATTTCAAGTTGAGCTTTAAGATCAAACTGCTCGAAGACGTCCGTATCTCCCATGACTAACAAGCATTAAAGCTATCAGGTCCTTGCAGCAGTCCAACGCCAAGTTTACGACGACAGCCAGCTTATCAAATATAGGCAAATTAGTGGTTCATGGTTCAAGATTTTTACTGGAGCGTCCACAGCTATAAAAGCCGATGGAAACTCCAGTAAATGTACCATTCTTATCTTGGCCTCAGAGCCTAAAAAGCTCTTGCAGGCCGCTGTTATTCTTGTTGTTGTTGTTGTTGTTGCTGCTGCTGCTGCCATCTTCATACGGCCGGAGGCGATACTGGACCAGGGTTGGCCATTCCTACGGTGATCCGCCTGACCAGGGTGGCCCAATCGCACACTGTCCCGCACAACCAGGGTTGTCCAGCTGCTACTACTACTACTACTACTACTACTACTACTACTACTACTACTACTACGCTTATGGTGAGTATATATATATATATATATATTTATGTATAGTATAAATAAATTTAAAGATTGATGATTGCAGGGATTATTTTATTTGGATTTATTCTAATTTTGGATGATTTTATTTTCAGGTTGGCGACTCTTGACTACCATCCACCCTCGACTTAAGATGGACTCTTCCACCAGGGCCAAACGAAAGCGAGCTTCTGCTCCCCCTCGGAACAAGACTAAGAGGAAGGCCAAGACTGCTGCTGATAAGAGGACGAAGCTGATGCATCTAGATGACTTGAAGGCTGGCAGGGCTGTGAACAGACCGCCGAAGGAACGGAAATGGATCAGTCTCACGTAAGTTTTGCTGTGTATTTGATTTTTGCTGTGTTCTGCCCCAGTATATGGATGTATTTTAATGTACTTTTGATTTGTGTGGTTGCAGGTATCTGATGTTACGCAAATGGGATACAGATACCATAAGGATATGCTGCCTTACGTCATCACGGACATCGTTGGAGTCCAGCCTACAGTCCTTGGTGAGCAAGTTACATTGGATCAGACACTTGGACATCGTCATCTTATAGCTTGGGCATTGATAAGGTAAGCGTAATTCATGTGTTTGTCTTTTGGTTCTTTTTTGTCCCTTCTCGTGTTTCTTCTTGTGCGTTACGACCGCGTGGAGCCTGGACATTGTATCACATTAGCTTTGTACGGCTGGAAATGCAAGGTTCTCGGAACGGTAGGAGTGTTGGTAATACACAAACGTGTACCCTTCATTCTAATGCTGTCCGAGGCTCAAACCAAGCACATGCCTACGGTTTTTTGTTGTTTACTTTGCATGGCTCACAGCAACCGTAGCGTACTTGTTTGAAACTTTCCCCCCCATTTTTCTCATTTTCCTCAATTTTTTGCACATGAATTAACGCTTACTCTTTTTCGTTTTGCAGGCACTGTGACCAGAAACTTCTAGACTTGGACGAGTCCAGCAGACAGATGGTTAAGGAAGCTTGGACCTCTCCATTCAACGTCAAGAAGAAGCGATCGGATTACGGCCTTGCTGTCAACCTTGCTCCACCTTCAGATCAACCGGTTACCATCGCTACGTTGCCGATGGATGATGCTCCGACCGAGACACCGCTGGATCTTTCTTCTACGTCCGATTCTGCTGATGCTCCAAGCAATGACGTCGCCGTTGCGGAAGCTACTGACGTTATTCCAGAGAGTTCCAAGCTCTCCTTCCTCACCGTGCAGATCCTCAGACCAGTTACCGAGGGAGACCAACTCCTCGATGACACCGCCATCCGGGTCTTTTATCCACCAGTACCGATTGAAATCGCCTCGCTCAACCCTACCGCCCTCGAAAAGGTCAAGGAGTTGTGGGATTCCAATGGCGGCCCATTCTTGAACAACAAGGCGTTTTCGGAGCTTCCAACAGGAGTCGTCGCACCTTTTCTTCATGAGCCTCGTCTAGATATATTTAAATATGTTGTAAATTCTTATACGTTATCTGACATTAGAGGTGTAAGCTATCAAATTAATAGATACTTCAAGTATTCCTTTGATGTTTTTGATAGAATTTTGGAGCTGAAAGAATTCTTTGCCAATGTTTTAGAGGACTCTGATACAATGTTCCAATACATTAATTTCGGCACGAAGGGAGTTTTTGATACTGAAATGTATTTTTCAAAGACAGGAGATAATTTTACTTATTGTAATGTGATGGTCGTCCCGACCATTGCAATTTCTTGGATAGATTTTTTGGCGCGATTCGCGACGAAAGAGTTTGCGCCGGCAATTCTAGATGGCAATTTAGATATTGAGGAAGAGATTGAGGTTGGACCTCCAACGGAGTCAGTTTGTTTGGTTATGCTCAGCAAGGATCATCCAGAAAATGCTTCTGGAAGTGATTTAGCATTCAAGGGAAGATCTAGGAGCAATGCTAGACGTCAAGTATTGAGTTATAAGGCTGAAGAGGGCGGCAATGTGATAGTTTACACTTGTACAGAATGCTCTAAAGTCTTTGGTAATGTTAACACTTTGAAAACTCATATACGCAGGACTCATGGTGCACAGGAGATGGTACAATGTAAGTATTGCAGTTATGTTTATTTTCACAAACCGTGTAGTGAACACGTGGAAATTAACCACACTAAGTCAGATTTTTACTGCAACGATTGTAATTGGTACTTCAGAACCTTAGCAGGAAAGAAAACGCATCTGCAAAGAAAGCAGTGCATTTCAAAGAACCCTCTCAATGATAATGTTAGAGGAATTGTGACCGAATGACTTGTGTTAAATTAATTTGATTCTTTTGGACTTAATAAAATTTTGATTGACTTGAAACATCCATCCAATTCGAGACATTAGCTCTTATATATATGTAAGCCATATATTGCTTTCAGCTTTGACTTATATAGCTTATAAAATATGGAAAAATTGCTGGTATAGCTTATAAAATATCCTGACAGTATGCATGTTCTGAAGAGGGGGGAGAGCGCGGGAAAGCAGACCGGTTGAAACGCAGTTCTTGATTCAGTTCAAGTTTGAGCTGCAGTGCGTTGGTTGTTCGAAAATGGAGGCATCTTTGAATTTAAAAGTTGCGAATAATAGTGCAGGAGAACCTGATCATTTCATCATGATTAATGGTGTGAGGCTTGGTTTACCAAATGGTGTTGACAAGTGGAAGCTGGATATTACGGCATATCCGCACAGAAATGGATTTTTCAATCGCGGTAACGCATATACTGTCGGATTCCGTACGCATATGAGAATTGGCGAATATGCCAACGAGAAATTGTAAGTTTGCTCAAAAGCAGAATCTTTTTACCTAACAACCGAATTGTTAACGTCAGTTAACAGTATACATTTGCAGCATTTTCTGGAAAATGTTCGACCAAGCGGTGGAGCGACTCTCAGCGATTATATTCGAACTGATTTCGAGCTATGCGAGGCAATGGCGTTTGTTCTAAAGTACAACAAGTCGGGTGTTCGAGATGGACCAGCAATCGTCAAGTTTGGTAGTGTGGAAGTCATTGTTCCATTCCGATTGGATTCAACATGGCAATCCGAAACAGATAAGAATTTCTTCACTGGAGCAGGCGCCTTCGTGATCATGGGAACAAATCAGTACATTTACTTTCGCGAGAATTATGACAAGGACAAGACGTCGAAATTGTAAGCATTCAACGATCTGTTACTTTGAAATTAAATGTAACCACACAATTAAATCATTTTGTATTCTATAGGGCCTGGTTTGCTACCATCACTAAAGGAGAGGTGAAGAAAATGCCGATTCTGAATTACCATGTGGGAGGTGTAGTTTACTTTCTGGAGAACGTCAACGCTCTGGAGGAACGTGTAGCTCGTCAGCTAGCTTTGTGGTCAAACAAAAAGTGAAACTTGACCTAGTGAAGCCTTCCAGCGAATCTGTGAACCTTTTGAATCCCTTGAACCCTTTGTATCTTTTGACTCCTTGTCAGTGAACCTTCTGAATCCATGCACCCTCTGAATCTATGAACCTTTTGAATCCTAGAAACTCTTGAATCTGCGCACCCTTTGAATCTTTGAACCTCTTGAATCCATGAACCTCTTGAATCCATGAAACTCTTGAATCTGCGCACCCTTTGAATCTTTGAACCTCTTGAATCTGTGAACCTTTTAATTTTATGAACCTCATGAATCTGTGAACCTTTTGAATCCGTGCACCTATTGAATCTATGAACCTATTGAATTCTTGAACGTAGTGTGTGATTGTGAAATGACTTGAATTTGTCGATTATGAATCCATGTATTATCTTATATTTGGAAATAAATTTTGGACAACAAATTAGCAAAAATCCTGTAAATTCCAATTTTATTAGAAATTCTCAACTGGGTCGGTGGGACACACAAACTCGGGGTCAGACCTCTTCTTCAAGTATGTTGGAATAATAGAGTACAAGGCATTCTCAAATCCTTCTGACCATATGAGGCTATAAAACCTACAAACAAGTCGTATATAACAGCTGAAAGGTCTGTCATCGGAATAGATAAACATTTACTCTCATCACTCAAGTCAATAGTCTTGTCCTGAACATTAGGTGCAAGTTTGAAGGCCAGTTTGCCAATCACAGTCATGCCCATGCCATGGCGAGGACCCTCATCAAACTTGTTCCTCCCTGGGAAGCACATGTGGTCCAAACAGCGGAGTACGTCCTCGATGCCTGTAACATCCTCGTTGCCGTCCAGGTACCGGAAGACCAACTTTGCGATGAGTAACGGAGCTTCATCCCTTGATATCTCAAAGTTGAGACTATCCAGCTCGAGACGGAATATCCATTTGCTGTTGTAGTAGTAGGGGAATGACTTGACTGCAATCTCCCTCCAAGAGACTTTCTGAAAAACCATGGAAACTTTCAATTAGAAACATGAAATTGAAACATACTCTTCGGATTCAGAGGAGAAACAGGAATTACTTACAAGGTCTCCAGGTCCAACAATGTATGTGGTCATCTTAGCTCGAGAAGTTGTCGCCGGTTCAAACTCAAAAATCCTACTGCTAGAAATAGTGAAGCTGAATCTCTTAAATACCCTGGCAAATGTAAAGATGTGGAATTTTTCAAAGAAGTTTTATTCCTTTTCAATCTTCCAATAACACATCATAGAATTCTTTTGAATTATAGTTGCACATGCCGGCCCGTTTCAAAGCAGGATTGCGGCGGAGGTATCGTTTCATCCAGAATGGGAGGTCCTCGGTTTCGTACAGGGTTAGCTTCCTTTGGCGGCACATTGTTCGAATAACTTTTTCCCTCTTTGAACGATCCTGTTAATGGAAACAATGACTTGGAATTGTGTGTTGTGGAAACAAATTGTTCACGCCTTCATGGTATTTACCTTGAAGGTGCATCTAATGGTGTCATTCATGAAGGGTATTTCGAACCTTCCAGTCAGCATGGGCTCTGGTTGATCAAAAGTCAACGTCAAATCCTGGAATACGAGCTTTATAGTTTCATGTCAAAAGAATGTATTGCTTTCTCAATCGATTCATACCTGATTTTTCAAGGCTTCATTCTTCCAGCGCTCAGAAATGGGGTGCGCAACGATATACTAGAACCATTCGAGTGTCAATGTGGGGCAACGTATGCACAAACGAGGCATGAACATATATGGGTTGAACTTACAGATTCGCTCATGTTATCCTCTGCTGAAACATTGCGGGTTTTGACTGCAACTCGGACTCTAATTCTGGTTTCCAAGTTTGGTTTCTGACTGGCTTCCACAAGTTCCCATGAAACTGAAACAGGAACAAAAACTGAATCTTCGGGTTGAAAACTATCATGCCTTTCATTCTGTATATCCAATAAAAAGGTATTTACCTTTTTCCTTGTCACAATCAACTTCTTTTGTTGCACGAAATACCGCCAATGCTGGTACCACTTTGTCACAACCTTTCTCTCCATTCACAGTTACGAAATATATTTTCTTCCGTTGAATGCAATTCTTACAATCAAAGCCGTTAGCTATTGCTAACATGCACAAGAGTAGCCAAAATAATATAGGTTAAAGAGGTTGCGCTCTCGTCTGAAGGGCCTCGGCGAAGGCTCAAAGGCACGCTAACTCTTCCTTAAGTACGACAGTGTCCTTCTAAGTCGCCTGGACTACCTGCCGTGGAACCACAAGGGTGCTGGTGCACAACGGATACTACAGGTTCGATGCTCGTTGGAGTAAAGACACAGGGTTGATTCAAACCACACACACGGTTTATTCTCTAATATCTATTATCCTACGTACAGATCACGGATAAAACAACAAGAGATGTTCTCTCATCAAGTGTTGAGCCGACTCTGTCTGGTGGTGACGCTGGAGCTGGAGCTGGAGCCTCGTTGTGGCCTGGAGAGGACGCATGGATCCGCTACAACACTCCCTCCCCCCTTGTTGACCGAAGTCTTCTGGACGAAGGTCGAGTAGGGCGCGCCGCCCTGGCCAAGGTTACATACTAATTAGCCTATGAAATTGTGCCTACGTGCTAGCCTTAAAATGAAGCTCTTGGTATGATATTCTGAAGTAGAGTTGTATTTCCCTGCATGAAGATACATACCACAAAAGAAAAGCTATACCTTTGAGCTGGGTATTAACCTATAAGTATCCTAAAGACGTTGTTATCCTAAGGCCGGGATTCCTACGGATCGAACATAATAACCTAAGGCCTTCACCTTAACCTAGGGCCACTTGTTTTTACGTAGCAAATGAATATACCCTATGGCCATCTTAACCTAGAAGCCCATTTCTCTTACGTAACGTGGAATAACCTAGGGCTGGTCATCTTACGGAACATCAGAATAGCCTACGGGTATCAGGGATTCAGACAGGTAGCCAATTGTAGCCTAAAAAACTATAAAGAGGCATTAGCGACATCCCAAGATACATTCGTAACATTAAACTTAACCTAAAATTTTGAAGTTTACAAATGGAGAGCAGTAGCGAGGAGAAGTTTCTCGGGGTGAGCTGGCGCCGTCCAACAGTCGGAAGCACGACTGTTGGACGAAAGGGACGACTTGAGCCGCCTTGATGACCATGGTGGTCGGAATTGTTGCCAACTAGAAGACCGTGGGGGTCGAAACCGTCTCCAACTAGGTGCCTGAGGCTGGCTGGGCCATGTAGAGTCTGGACTCCTGGGCAGAGCCTTGTGATGACCGGTGATAGCGGGAGACCTTAGCAGAGGCGCCAGTTGAGCCTAAAATGTAGACGTGGTGACCTCTGTGTCCAGTGGATAAAAAGCCTTTGATGAGGGCGGGTAAATCGGTCTGTAACTAAAGGTCCGATTAGAAGAGTCACCATTAGAGGACAAGCCACTATTTATGGGTTGGTGCAAAGTTCGAAGGCGAGACTTTGCTGGTGACGAAAGTGAAAGCGATGGTCGCCTGTTGACGAGTGGTGGTGGGCCAGGCGGTGTTGGAGTTTTGAACACTTGGCTGGAAGCCTTGGAGTCTGTGAAGTCCACTGCCGAAGTAACTGGCGTAGCACTCGTGACGAGGGATCCCGTAGGATGTCGTAGTCGAGCCTTGGAGTCATCAAAAGGCAAGTCAAGTCCAGGGCTTCAAGCTGCCGATTTGAAGAAATCCAGATCGGATTTTTTACATTTGGAAGCAGTACGCCCTTATGAGGTTGATCCACCGATAACGGCGCTAGAGGCGTTGGGCTCAGAGAGGCGTTGAAAGACGCTGGTGGCTCGAGACGGAGGACGCCTACGGCAGGAGCGGACGGAGCCGGTAGTGCTAAACATGGGAGCGAGAGAACCTCCGAGGTGAGAGAGCGACTGTTCCCATCGCCGTGTGTGTGTAGCACCGGAGAAGTTTGAAACTCCATGTGTTTAAACGTTGGGAAGGAGTCTGTGGCAGCGCTTGCTGACGTTTGCTTCTTGATGTGCTTGTGTAGGCCCGAGAGAGTTGAAAACTCCATGTGTAGTAACGGGGCTGGAGAGGCATGAGGTAATGATTCCAATGATGAGAGGATGTTGGTTTGATTGCAGAGAAGGTTGATTGTCTCCGGAGGGATGAATGGAAGTCCCATAGCTTGCGCATAGCGGAGATCCACTGTGTCAGCGAGAGGAGGACCGAGGTGAGAATCGCCCGTATACCAACTTGTAGTCGACGACGGCCGGATGCCTGCATTATAATGGGCGATATATGCATTATATAGACTCGCCTTTGGTTTGGCCCATCGAGGATGGGCGGCAAACATAAACAGTGCCGAAAAGCCCAAAGCGGTTGAAATGCTTCGAATCCGGCGTTGGAATTCGGCAATTTTGCTCCTGGTTTTTGGAGTTTTCTTCTTTCCTAGCCAAAGCTGGTTGGAGAAAATCACGATTTTCCCTTCTGGGTGTTCTTGGTGCAATTTGCGGAGATAATCTACAGAGTGATTGGAGGTGAACTTCCAGGCAGTGGCATCCGGATAGTGGTAAGGTTTCCCCGTTGCAGGTTGAATTAACGTGTAATCCAAATCAATCCCGAAGAGAGTGGTTTTCGCCTGTTTCAGTGCTGGGTCAGGACGAAACACGGAAAGCTGGACGTCATCCCACAGTTCCCAAGTAGGGTAGGATTCATTCGTCTTCATGATGACCGGGGTAAGATTTCTGACATAATCAAAAGTAATTGTCTGAACCCCTTTCTGGCCGAGGTTTGACGGCGTTGTTTGTTGGTTCACAGGTCCCTGAGGAGCATCTGGACAGAGGTCGGCCGAGACCAGTGGGATTTCAATCTGAGTTGATGTGGCAGCGTTGGTAGGAGCTGGATTCGGCAAAGAAGACTCCATTGCTGCTTCTATTCGTGTAGAAGAAGTTGAATCTCCGTTTGGCGAGTGTGTCGACCGTTGAGGAGAATGGATTGTTGCCCCTGAAGGGCCTTGCACCACGCGAGCGTAACTTCGCGATTCTGGAGTAGTAGCCGTCGGATCAATGTCGTCGTGAGAGGCTGGATTCAACCGTGGAGACGTCCGAAGGCCATGTGACGGGAAGTGTTGTATATTTTTTGATGGAGGCGGCCGAAAGGGAGCCAAAGCAACATGAGACATTGTTTGTCCTTCTTCAGTTACAGGTTGAAGAATATCATCCTTTTAGCCCACATCCAAGGGTAAAGCCACATCGGACGGATCAAAGACGTTTAGCTTGGGAGGCACAGTTTCCCGAGGGAAATACGGCAAAGCTTGTTGTACGTGCCATCGTTTTACAGACCCAGCTTCGTCCTTGATGTGAAGACAGTGACTCGAAGGCGTAGCGACGACTTCAAAAGGTCCTTTATACAAGGGGTTAAGGGTGGCGGTGACGCCATCCATGGCTTTTGATAGAGAGAAGTTAGTGATTTTCACTTTCTCCCCCACTTTGAAGTCGTAAGTCCGACGATGAAGATCGTACCACTTTTTACGCTCTTCATGGGCGAGCAGATTATTCTGATCAACTACTTGTCTGATTTCCAGATTGAGGTCATCATAAGCTTGTACCCTCTGCTCCATAGAGAGATGAGGGAATAAAGGATCTTGCAGAGCCCTGGATTGGGGAGTCTCTAACTCCCTACCGAGATTGAGCCGTGCTGGGCTGAAGCTGGTTGAGCCAACAGGCCTATTGTTGAGGGCCATTTTGATGACTGGAAGATATTTGGCCCACTCCCAATGGGGTCACCGGTGTCCAGGAGGATCCCACGAAGTATGGTCTTGATGTCTCGATCCTGCCAAGATCGCCATTATAGGTTAAAGAGGTTGCGCTGGTATTATAGGTTAAAGAGGCTGCGCTCTCGTCTGAAGGGCCTCGGCGATGGTCCTATGACACGCTAACTCGGTTAGCCAACCCTAAGTACGACAGGGTTCACCTTGGGGTTCACAGATCAGGGATCAATTCACAAGAGATGTTGTCTCCTCAAGTGGTGAGCCGACTCTGTCAGGTGGTGACGCTGGAAGCTGGAGCTGGAGCCTCGCTATGGCCTGGAGAGGACGCATGGATCCGCTACAATACTCCCCCCCCCTCGTTGACCGAAGTCTCCTGGACGAAGGTCGAGTAGGGCGCGCCGCCCTAGCCTAGGTTACATACTAAATATCCTATGAAATTGTGCCTACATACTAGCCTTAAAATTGAAGCTCATGGTAGAATATTCCGAAGTAGATGTGTATTTCCCCTGCAATGAATATACATTCCACAAAAGAAAAGCTATACCTTTGAGCTGGGTTTCTAATCTAGAAATATCCTAAAGACTTTGTTATCCTAAAGGCCGGGTTTCTTACGGAACAGACAAATTAATCTAAGGCCTTGTCCTTAATCTAGGGCCACTTGTCCTTACGTAACCAACGAATATACCCTATGGCCATCGTAACCTAGAAGCCCATTGCGCTTACGTGGTACCCTAGGGCTGGTATTCTTACGTATCATCAGGATAACCTAGCAGATATCCGGGTGTGTGTCAGACCATTATTGTAGCCTGAAAAACGAAAAGACGGCATTAGAGACAACCCATGGATATAATCTTATAACTAAACATAACCTAAAACTTTTTAAGGGTTTTCATTAGGAGGATACGGTCCATCTGGGCGTGGAGGTTCCTCTAGTTCCTCATCGCTGTCGGATGAGTTGATAGTCGGCGGTGGGCCTTCGACTCCTAGGAAGTACTGACGACGACGCTCCATGCTAGGGACCCTTGGTGTCCAAGGCGGGCGAGAGTTCTTCACCAACGGAATGGGATGGAGCCCTGGCGGCGCTGAAAAGTCGTATTTTGGAAGGTACTTCCAAGGGCCAAAGAGAGACATCTCCGCGAGGTTGGGATGGAGTAAGAGGAACTTGATTTTCTGATCAGCAGCCGTCTTTATCTCCCTTAGGATCTTGTCAACTAAGTCCTTAATCCCTGGAGGCGCTCGAATACCCCGGTGGTATACCCCATCTCTTGGCTTCATGACCGTACGGAGAGGTCCGAATTCGGAAAGAGGGACGGGGACCACTTCTGATCGGCGGAGTCGGTGATAGTTGTAGCAAAGGCGACTGGTGTGTCCGAGGTGATGACACTCAAAGCAGACAGTCCCTGGTTCAGCAGGGATCAAACAAGGCCCATTAGGGGCGTAGATCCATCCATGACTCTTGTCGATCCATATCGGACGAGGAGGAACATCATGGATGACGATGTTGCGAAAAACAATTGGGATGATCCGGATATTACATTGATCATCCAAAACTTGGAAGTAGACCGTTCCATCGCCGTCGGGGGTGATTCCATAGTCCAGTCGACCATCTCCGGTTCCAATGGGGCGAGGCATAGCCGCTTGGATGTGGCCCTGATTCGGTGGTGTAGTCATCATCCAAAAATATTAAAGATCGGGTCTATATTCGAACAGATCCCGGAAGTATCGAGTCACAGCTCCTAACGAACTAAACTCGTGACTGGGAACGGCCGGTACTTTGTAGGCCTGGACAGTTCCAAGGATGTAGTCCCGGACCAGTTCCTTCCGGAAACGTCTCGCTTCACTGTCCTTGTGGACGCGTGGGCAAAAATCACCATTGTGAACGAAAGGGAGCTCCTCGTCATTCCAAATTGGTGGCATAACGGTCCGCAGCGGCCTTTCAGGTCGCCACTCTCGGTCTGGTAAGCGAGACAGCCGGTTCGGTCCAGGGTTATACGGTAGTTGCCAAGTTCTTCCATAATCCACGGCTTCTGGGTCAGAAGAGTCGCTAGAGTTGGATGGGCTCCTCCAGAGGGCCTCCGGTACTTGATGATCCCCATGAGGAGGCGGCACACCTCCGCTGATGGTAGTCGGAACTACTGGAGTTGGTCGAAAAGCCGCTGGAGGGTGGTAAATCGAATCCGCGTAGACGCTTTGATCGTCGGTGTCACTTGAGGCTGGTTCCGGTTGTCCAGAGGCGACTTCCGGATGTTGAGCTGCTGTTGGGTCTTCAATGACCTCAGGAGGTGCGGTAGCGAGGATAGGTCGTAACGGCACGTTGTGGTTCACTGCATGGAGGAATTGATCCCCATAATTGGAAGCCTGCGTTATTGGTCGAATAGACCCAAAGACATACGTTTGTCCAGTATAGGCTTCAAGAAGCTCCATGGACAATTTAAAGACTTGTTCGAGGAGATAGTAGTAGCTTCTCCCCATGGCTTGGATTGCGCGATTGATCTCCGGAGTTCCAGTGAGCGGGTTTCTGGACTGGTTCAATCCCCGGGCTGTACTTCCCACTTTATGGAAGTGGTCGATAAGATGCTGATGAGCGGATACAGCGGCCTCTGTCGCCGGCCAGTAAATGGAATCTCGTTGAAGGCTCCATTTGGCGGAAAGCAATGCCAGGCGCTCCAGTAAATGAGGAAGAGGTCCCCTGCTGGGTTCGAAGGATCCATCAGGGTGGAACCTTCGGGATAAGTTCTGCTCAATGGCCACGGCCATATCGAAGACAGCTGGCTGTAACTCCCTCAACCGGAGAAGAAGGCTATGAAATAAATAACCTCTTGATTGGTGATGACTTGCAGTAGGAGTAGAAGTCAGCTCCATCGTGTAGTGGTGAAGGCAGACATAATAAAAGCGAGTGGTGAAAGCGTAGATCGTAAACTCAGCTGACGCCTCCCTGGGGGGTAGACGGTCTTCAGAAAGGTCCTCGAGGGTACGATTGATGTACGTGTGGAGAGGGAAAAGTCGCTGGTCGGGAAGATACCTTCCACGAGCTGGAGCCTCGTTGTGGCCTGGAGAGGACGCATGGATCCGCTACTATAAAAACGAGATGATGTTCAAAGGACTTTCAGACTCTCAATAATTTCCTGCTCAGACACTTTTGTCGACATCCTACTTTTCTCCGGCATTCGCTCTTGATTCTATTCACCCTCTTGAACATTTGCGAAACTATAGTGTCATTTCTCATCTTGTTCTCCGAAAAGAAATAATAGTATTGTCTCGGCGTTTCACCATTTACAATGTGCAAAATCAATGTAATGCTATAGAAACCGCACGTAGACGAATCATTCGCTTGCAAATCTATACGGCTCGTATAAGTTGACTTCACTGGTATATTAAACTTGGCGGGTGGAAATCCGAAGCTATCCAAGTAGTAGCTTCTATTCTTGTTAAAAACAACATATGAAACCCAATGCCCCATCGATACATTATGCGGAGCTGTGCAAATTATAAAACAAGCTGGCAGATTCTTCTTGTCCAGCAAATTATGAGAAAAGATATCGTGAGGTAAAACACGCCAAGTTTTTGCTTGTGTGCACGGTAATATATTATCCAAAATACGTTGTAATTGAGACGTAGTAGTCATTCTAATAATGGAATGACCTGTCTGGCTCCGTGAACAAATGATTCTTGAATTGTCCAAACACCAATGCTACAATATTCTCTGTTAGCGGGTTGCTAAAAACACCGTCGAGCTTCAAACACCCAGTTTCAAAAGGAGTGGGCATCCTATTCAATGGGCTTGTGAACGAAAACGAGTAAAGGCTTTTACCATGCTTGAAACTCTGCTTATTGAAAACTTTGTCTGTCTTGTCACTAATTGACTGTTTCAGTTCGTAAAGAGCCGGCAAATAGTCATTTTCCTGATAGTTCATGGAATATGTTGCGAGAACTGACTTTTCTTTCTCAACTGTACAATTGAGCTTGGAAAGTAAACAGTGCTGGAAATTGTGAGGATTCCTATGTGCATTAGATCTGAATGCATCAGCCGATATAAAAGCAACAAAAACGTTCTGTAGAAGATTGCCAAAAAAGATTCTCTCACTCTGGAAGCTCAAAGACTCTTTTGGTATCGAAATTGTTTTGACTACTGTACTGGTCATACACAATTCAACAGTACGATGATCAATGACAGAGCTTACGGTTCTAAGTACATCAGGTGTCAGAGTTACTTTTGGGACTAATAGTTTCAAATCTTGAATTTCGTATTTATACTTGGGAGCTTCTGGTACAACTGTTTCTGTTACTTGGTTACCAGCAACAGTTTTTGTTTTTGTTTCTGCCATCGGCTTGGGTTGGATCAAGCAAAAAGATGGAGGGTTGAGTTCCATTCGGAATATGATGGAAGTGTGATTTGGCACAAGTTGTCGAATTGTAGAAAGATCGCTGAAAAGCGGTCCCATCAGTTCAACACTTTTGCTCAAAGCGAATCTCTTACTCAATTCAGTCAATTTGGCATCATTGAATTCTCCATTTGAATCGTAAATGTCGTGAAGACATTCGGCATCCGACTCTTTTTTGCTAACCAACTAATGGAGATAAGCTTTATACGAGTAGAAGCCTTCGCTGGAATATACAACCTGAAAACTCCATTAATTTTCACCATTGAAAAAGATTGCAAATATGCAACTTACTCTGTCATCAAAACTAATCGCAAGATTCTTCACCATACTGTACAGTGCGTTGTTAATGAATGTTACAGTGTCTTTAGTTTCAAGAGCTTCTCCATCCTCTTTCACAATCTTCACCTTGGCGTAGAGAGAAGCTGAAGGCAGGTCCCAGAAGCTTTGCTCTAAACCGGGTAGAACAAAGTCCAGGAAAGTAGAAGAAGAAGTAACTGGAGTAGTAGGTGCATGAAATATTTTTTCATACGCTTCACAAGATATATCAACTTGATCGGGCGCATAGCTGTAATCTAATCTTGAAGAGAACACAAGCTCAGAGGAATTTTGCGAGGGCATTTTTACGTCGCTTGCACTGTCGTTTTGCACGTGACTTTGTTGCTCGGGATTTCGTACGAGATGATCGCTTACGACCTGCTCCTATTTGACTGACTGTACGGCGCTTACGTGCGCGCTTTTTAACTGGTTTTGCCACTCTACGAATAGGCAAAGAGCCGGTCAAAGGTTGTCTATGGAATACCCCCTGACCGGTTTGCTCCATCACTGTTTTATTTGTTGAGCGTAAATGCATGATGTTTCTCTCATGAACGCAACTTTCAAACTGACCCGAATGAGTAAAATTTGAGTATGATATTGGCCGGAATTGCGAACACACTTCAACTGGGAAACCAGCAAAATTGACAGGTCTCAGCAGTTCGTCAGTGACTTTTATTGTAATGGCTGAAAATGAAGAATTCGAAACTGGGAAAAACTCTGGGTTGGAAAAGTGAAAAAGCTCTGTCTTTCCCGTTTCCTTGTTCGGCAACAATACTTTCAATATCTGCAGGATATTTCCTCCGTATTGATATGCTTCCACGGCACTACAGTTTACGAGAAACAGCGGGGAACCGTGGAAAAGAGAGAATGCGAAATGGACTCTGACTTCAGAGCTGTCAGCAAGATGAATTGTATCTCTTCCAAAAATGTTTGCTAAATTCTTTGATAAGCTCAAAACCACTTCCTGCTTGGCGTGAACTTTGACATTGTCAATTGTTCGATAGCTGAAAGCAATCCCATGATCCATCAGCTCAATGTTCATCGCATTCAAGAGACTCTCAATGTTGTATTCTGATGGTTCATCTATTTTTATAGATGTGGCGAAATCCGGGAGGAATTTCGAGAAGTACAAGTTTTCTGTAGAATCTATATTATTGAGGTCACTAGAGTTTACATAATAAGCAGCATCTGTTTCCCCTGGATTGAAAATGTTCGTTTCAAATCCAAGGGCTGTTGCCAAGTTCGAATCCAGCTCCACTTTTCCCACCAAACCGTTGACAAAAAATCGACATTGTTTGTCTTGCAAACAACATTCATGTACTCCGAAAAACTGGGCAAGTCTTTCGGTTGAAAGAAAAGTGTGTTTTTCTGTAGTTACTCCCACGCTCTATAGAAATTCCCTGCTTTACCCCATTGAAAAATGTTCTTGGTTGGTTCACACAAGTAAAACTTATAGATGTCATAGCTACTTCGTAAGGTTGATGAAAATTCAAAGGTTGAATAAGCTTACAGGTGAAATCATTTCCTGTATTGAAAGCATTGAGCGCTTCAGCATCTCTGCTCCCGACTTTAACGTTAAATGTTATTTTTACAAGCTTCAGTTCAGGTTCGTAGAACGTTTCATTGCTTTCGTCCACTTTGACAACGGGTGGAACACTATTCATAATATCGGAAATTCTGAAAGTTTCATTCGACCATCCGCCCATGTAACCCTTGGAGAAAATTCCCAATTTGGACTTTGAAATCCGAACCAAGTCACCAACACTAAAGCGAGGCTTGGGCCTCGGAGCATGCATCAAGTCCTCATACATTGTGAGCCAAATTTGATTTTCGTTGTGTGGACCTACATCCACAGGTCTCACTTTTGTGGTACTATAGATAGTCCCATTCAAATGATTTTGCAATTGATTGCAAATATGGATACCACACGAAATTTTTGTTGTAATGCCAAATTTTTGCTAGCTTTTGCATTGTTGTTCTCACAGCTCTTTCAGCTGGAGCTGATTTGATTGACTGGTTCGTATTGTGATACGTTTTAATTCCAAACTTGTCCATCAATCTTTTAACGTGCGAGTTTTTGAACTCCAGTCCTTTATCGCAGAAAAGTACACTGGAGAGTCTTTTGCTTCCTTGATGATGGACTCTAGAGCGTGAGCAACTTCTGGACCTGTTTTGCTCTTTAGACCTCTTAGATACAGCATCTTGGATAGACCATCTACAACCAGTAGGATAGCGCTCATATTTCTGTTCCCCCTTTTCTTCTTGTACTTTTGTAATATGATGAGATCCATATTCCATACATGATTCTTGAAACGAAAAATCATACGTCTGCGTTTGAACTTTTTTCGGACTGGACGAAAAAGCTGATACTCTTGCAGTTCTGATATTTGCCGTCGAGCTTCCGCGGGATCATCAAATTTATTGTGTTTCAGGAATGTTTGAATACTGCTCAAGCTCCCAGGAACACTTGGGTCTAGATATTGCTTTGTAAAATTCATGTTACAACGTCCAACAATTCTATGAATTCTCGAGAAAGTAATGATCTAGGAGCGTTACTATCTTTGACTGCCTCAACGAATTCTTTCAATCCTGTAAAGTTATGTTTCTTTCGAAAGCCTGTTTGCACCGCTGCGCTAACTAAATCAA
>JAQGBJ010001970.1:0-19225 GCA_034698345.1 Sphaeridia pumilis
CAATATTATATATGTGCTGATGCTTTGAATCAAGGATGCAAGTGCAATTTGAGTGCAAGAGGTTCAAACAGATAAGCAACAAAACACAGTTCAAATCAAAACGATGGAGACAACTTGCTGGAATATGAAGTCAAAGTAGACTGGAATGGCATCCTGTTCGAATGTGCGAAAACTGCCTACCCAGACGCCGTCTTCTTGAATAGCGTCAAGTCGTTTTGCCAATTCAGGATGCAAACGGCACTGGCGAGATAGATTCTTGAGGGCCGCTTTTTTGAAGTCGGTCAGATGTTGAGACACATTGTAAGCGTTAGCGTACAATGCGGGATATGCTGATGCAGCTAGAAGGAATACGTAGACAGCAATCAGCTGAACCATGACGCTGTTGAAGTTGAACATGATCAGACTTGACATGGAGCCGATTGCAAAAGTCATGTTGAAGATCTTGATGAAGAAGATGGCTCGGGCGTTGCCAACATTGAAGACTCTCAGCAATACCGTTTGTTGTATCATGGCCGCCTTGGCCCGTTTGAGACGCCAGTATGCCATGTTGGGCTGGTTCACTCTAAAGTTTAATACAGAACACAAAAGTCCTTTGGGAAATTAAAATGGATTATATATATACTGAGGGTTATGCAGGCTATTTTGGCCAGTTACGTATAGCAGCGTGGACCACACCATTGTCAAAGCCGAAACCTGGCAACGTGACACACTGGTTACCCATGTATTGCTGACCACGTTGACAAAATTTCGGACGCCTGACTTCATTATTATGGAAGTTATGGGCCATGGACGCCAATGTCTCACTTTTTGATTTTTCCAAATTGACTTCATTTTTGTGTGGATTCAGAAATTCTTCTAATGTTCCCATGTCCATTATCCACATCGCAAATCCCAATTTTAGAATTGCTTAAATTGTAGTAGTGCAAAAAGACCTCGAGAATAATCTGGTGCAAGCGGTTTATTTGTGTCATCGATGTATCCAGTATTATTCTGGAAAGATCACTGGAAAACCAGGACTCACCTACATAACGATAAATTATGCTTAAATTTTGAAAATGAGACAGAATAACTGGGCAATGTTTTAAAAGTAGTTTTGAGTTTCTAACATATTTTGAACTGGAGTTATGGGCTGCCAACTTGACAACTGCAGTCTACTTGACAATGCCATCGAACTGAACTCCATCAACAATATGTGGTCTGGAAATTCCCAGCTGGACATTTTCAAAACTTCCAAAGCTCTGGACCTATTCAGCGTTAAATGTAGATAGTTTTAAAACGTTTACTGGATTTTTAAGCTCCAGCGTTTTCTCCTATCTAGCAGAAACTCTTGGAAAACGTACTAATGAAGAGCCGTTTTCCAGGTTCCAGAACTCGGGTGTTTCTGGACAAAATTTAACCAAGATTGGTGACAATGGTCCCCGAGGTGTCCACTACAGAACATGTTACTATGGTTACTGTAGTGTTGGAAACACGGGATTGAAACGAGAATTTACTACTGGCCAAAATAGCCTCCATAACCCTCTGTATATATTGTTATTTTACCTATCAGCCAAATTAGCGGCTTTCCAGTTCCACGTTTCGAAGAAGCACAGATGAGTGGCCATGAAGGTGATATTTGCTCCAGTCATCATGTACATGGTGCCACAGTCAATCGCAATGGCTACAGCAGTCAGAGCGACATAGACGAGGTCTCGGTCCAGGTATCCATTCGAGCGGTAGTAGTACACCATGAAGCGCAATTGGGATGTCAGCGTCGGTACCGCAGCGCCCACTACAGAAAGCGAGAATCCACATGCAACTATAGACGCTGGTAGAAGGTAGAGAAACACGTGTTGGAGCTTGATGTTCGGGAACGTTGGTTTTGTGTTCAAAATACTCCTCCATAAAATAGCAATGTTGTCTTCGTTCTCAAGGAGCATGCAGTATATGAAAGTTGATGCTGAAACAAAGGCAAAGGTGTGGAACAAATGCCACGCTAGAATCAACTGGTCCGTAAGTCCATTCCACAGTTCCCAGCAGAAAGCGGATGTTGTAAAAACGGTTCGTATGGAGAAAAAGCCACACCATGTGTACCAGTACAATCGCCTACAGAGTGAGATTTTGCCGAACTTGAGAGGAAACCCCAGGTAGTCGTGGAGCCATCCGAAGGCCTTTAGGTTGCCGTTTAGAGCTCTGTCGTACACGCTTTGGCTCATTGTTAACGGTCTTAAAGTCCATCAGAAATCTTCATTTTGGGGGAACGGTTTGAAGTCTGTTGAGTAAACATTTTTGCTGTAGTTACTCATGATTTTCGAAAGGTAAATGAATGGGGACAACGTTGGTTAACTACGTTTAATGTTGGATGTAGTTCAATTGTTCTATCTCAATTATTAACTCCGCTATTAGCTACAAAGATATAATAGATAAGGGATCCGTATTGGCTGGCAGGAACGCGCTCGCAAATTATATTAATATGTCGACAAGATAAATACATGCAAATTGTATTATCAAGCAGTCGGCGTGTTTATCGTAGGCTAACATCAGATTGGAAGGGGCGAATTCCAAGAGCGCATAAGCTTGCTGAGCTACCTCATGAGCTATTTCATAGTTTGTCACTCCAAGATATTTTGTGAACACTTTGGGGTACGTATAGACAGCAGATTGCATGTTTTGAGGCGAGTGCTTCAGGTCAAGTTTTATTAGTCTACACTAGTAGGCCTTCTGGTTCCTTTTTGAAGATTTTTTGTTGGTCGTGTAACGCGGTTTTGGTGTAAATTTTGGAAGTACTGGCCGGTATCAACAGACCGAAGACAGCCTGTAGTTATGGAAGACACTCTTCGGTTTTTGGTTTTTGCGGACTGATACCGGGCAATGGACGTTAAATGGGTCATTTGGTGTTCAATTTTTGAATTTGGTCGTGCAATTTAATTCTCCATAGTAACAACCAATGTTTGATAATAATAATTTTAATAATAATATTCTCTTATGCAGTCTGCAGGATAGCCCGGGTTCAACGCCATGCGTTTTATTGCTAAAGTGGAACAACAATCTTAGGAAATCGGCCGGAAACTGAAAGCATATGCTCGTTTGTGGTGGTATGTTTTGGTATATAATTTCGTAGGGACAGCTTGGACACGGGCAATAAGTAATGTATTTATAAAGTTCCGACATGGTTGTTGAGCCTGACCGTACACATCGCTCTTTATATTTCTACCATCATATGCCCGTGTGATTTTTCCTGCCTTAAGGTGTGCGACTATTTGTAAATAGTGGTCTTCACCCTGGTTAAACATATACGCATGTTTTGTTATATGTTTATGTTTTAAAAAAGTAACGTGTTTTAAAAGTTGTTAAACGTCTTTGAAAACGTCAGTTGCTTTGTTTGAATCAGCTTATCTTTTTGTTTCCGCCAGTCGGCATAGCGTGCTGTAGATGAAAATTAGAACTAATTCTGAACTCGAAACTGGAACTAAACGTGTTTCTCTAATGGCCAACGTATGTTTTTAGATGCAGCTGTTCAGCAGCCACACTTGGAATGGAATTGTAGCCTCATGGTTGCTCTTCAAAATATGAATATACATATGCAAAACCTAGATCATACGGAATTTGTCTTTGGAATCGGCATTAATATTTTCACTGTTCATAGCCGCACTGTCTTTTTATCTTCAAATGCTCAGAAACCTTCCCCTAGTGATTGTCCTGGCTCTGGCTCTGCTTTGGCTTCGAATTTATAGAGGTACCAGTTCGGGTTCTGCTGAGCCAGAGCCCGGAACTGCTCTATATGAGCTCTGGGCTCTGAATGTGTCTGATTTCGTCGTTTCGTTCGTAGTTTCTGATTTTTGCGACTAAATATAGCTGTCTGCAGTCCCTAAATTTACTTGCAGAAAAGAAATTGAAAATTAGATCAATTTCGATCAACACATGTATTATTTCTGAACCGAAAGGCGTTAGTTAGTAGCCAGAAAATCATGAATTTCGAACGCTTTTTCAATCAGAGCTTTCAGAACCTACCGTGGGCTCTGGCTCTGAATGGGCGAAGCCAGAACCTGACGGGCTCTGCCATTCAGAGCAGGAAAACTCGAGCTCTGAACAGAGCTAGAGCCAGAGCTAGAGCCAGAGCTGCTCTAAAGCTCTGGGTTCTTGGGCGCATCACTACCTCCTAGCGGTCATTAGCTCAAATTCGGAAAAATATTATGTTCAAATGACGCAATGGGGCTATTGTTCACAGTCAATGTAAAGTAGCCCAAAAAGACGCTTCATTTTGATTAATTTAAAACACGAGCGAATGAGTAATTATTCGAATGAATAATAGGTTGAATCATATTCAAGCTGTTCAATGCCAGAAAAAAGTTTTTAGTTGACGTGTTTGCAGTCGAGGCGAATAACTCAGCTCCAAACAAAGCCAACAAGGTTATTGTTGGTGTAAACCGGCTTGAATTCTCTTTGTGTTCTTTTCGCTACAAAGCGTCAATCCGTACTAATGATGAGTTCACATAGATGACCCATGATCCATCATATTTATTGTTGAACTATGGTGACGCTTCGGGAAATGCAGGTACTGCATTTCAGGGGTAAAGTTTGCCCTTGTTCCACATTTCGTTTTTGCACTTAAGGTAAATGTATGTATGCCTGAAAATGTAAGCTGGTTATTTTGGCTGAAGCTGAAGTTTCGTGAGTCTGTTCACCTTGTCCCACATGCGTTTGTGAAGACAAGCTTACTTTATGTTGTTGGTTTTATAATATTAACGTTCGGGCATTTTTAAAATTTAATTTGTATGTTAATGTTGTATATATATATTATATGTATATATATTGTATATATGTATATGTATATATATTGTATGTTAATGTAATTTTTTCAGAGAATTAAAATTATTGAAACGCTCACCAACAAATACAACTGAAGAATGCAGATTCGATTTCTTGTATTTTTCAGCTGTCGTCAGAAATAGTAGAATGCACTTTGAACTGTATCCATTACCCGTCACGTTGGAAGTCTCATTAAATGGCAATATAACCGCAGCAACAATAAAAATACCGGAGATCCGATGTGAAGAGGTAGCTTTTACATACTACGAAATTGCATGTGTCACAGTTAACGTTTGTTCGATGATTTTTTTACCGCTTCCGCAGCTTTGCTATCACAGTTACCGTTGTGTTTTGAACAATCAAAAAACGGAAGGACTGATTTTCGTGGGAATTTTGACCCTTGACCCGGAGGTTCCGGTTCTTGGCCATTGCACCAGGTCAAGCACATTCATGGGCTATTGTTACAGGCCACTCGAACGGCCGTGAAACTCGAACACCACTCAGGAGCTGGTGACCAAAAACCGCGAATAATTCAAACTGTTAGACCTTTGTGACTTTTTGATGTAGAAAGTCAAAGGTCACGTACTAAACGCTTCATTTTCCGGTGTATTAATGACCTTTTGACCTCGTGACAAGACTCTGGCCCAGAATGTGCCCTACACAATTTCAAAATTTATCGAACAGTGCAAAGCTCAAAAAAAAAAACCGCTTGGACGCTATTCAAGCGACAAGAATGCTGCACTTAATACCTACTTTTGAGGGTAACCCGGGTCTTGGCCGCTTGATCCCGAACACTTAACTCTTGATGTGAGAAGCAAAACGATAATCGAGCTTATTCAAGCCATTTTATGTTCAGTGGGTTATAGGGGTATGTGAAGTTGTACTGTTCCGCCACTTACTGAACGAAATGCGTCGCTGGAGTTGGCAATTGTGTTAATGCTGCAGACAAGCCCATGGCTCGATTTTACTGCTTATGTTTTAATATTACTGCTAAAGGTATTTTGCAGTTCCTAACAAATTTTCTGCTGGTAGTATTTTGATATCGATTTTCGCTATTCAATCGATATTTTCATCATTTAAATAACTTACTTCTTCGCAGCTCAAAAATCTGCAATAGAGATGACTCATTTGCAAAACTGTGTTGCGCTGTTAAATGGAGTGGCCGTGGTAGACACCAAATAACAGAAATTTTCTGTTGACCCGAATCTCTTTCGGGAACGTTATCTGGTTTTCTTTGCAAAAAGCTAACGATTAATCCGACGGAAAAATTTAAAAATTGACACGTTGATTGATTTCACCGTGTGGCAGTAATATTACGAAATTCGAGCTTTCTAGCTTGAAAACTAACTGCAGTAAAATGTTTTACTAGTTTTTCAATGTTAAGTATTCAAGGGGTAATATTTGGCGGGCACGTCATGTAGTAACAAAATCAATGACACAGCACAAACATGGCCAGATTTTGTTGCTCTTCAACGCCGTCTCTTGGTCGTGATCCAGCTCTATAAAGTTCAAAACTCTTGGTAAATTTTTACTACTTACCTGATAATTAGTTGCTGTATTTTGATGGCAACGGCGATGCACTTCGGGCTGTTGGACGTTGCTGCCCCTGGCTGGATGGTTTGGGTTTGTTGTCAGAGGTTTTTGATTTCTGAGATGGAAAAGAGAATCAAAATGGTTGTTTATCATATTTTATGCCTTGTTGAAGACAAGCAGAAGCTTGTGTTTGACTGATTGAAGAGTACGCCAACTTACCTATACGTTAGTCTTTGGAACTCATTAACGCGCAGAAAAGTCACACGAGTTGAAGGGACGTACAAGTCAAAATTTGAGTTTCGCAATGGAGCACCAGGGAGAAAATGAACAAACAGGTGGAAACGACGGTGAAGTATAAAGTGGGAATTGAGACGACACAAGGTTCCGGGTCGGATTCAAGGTGGGGTGATTCAGCGTCAAACGAATACGTGGAGAAACAACCGTGGTATTAAACGATAACTTGATTGGTTCTTACCAAGAAGGAGGAGCTAACAAAAACACTTCCGGGTTGAGCACTCATCAGCGTGACCAAGAAACCAAGGACTATTTGAGGGGGAATGTTCAACTTGAATTTATACTCATATTTATAAATTATTACAGCCAGGAAACGGCAGGGCGGGAACAAGCGGGTGACAGCAAAACTGCACTTCTCATACTCTTTGTCAATGCAGTCCAACTGGAATATTTAGAGTCGTGGAAAAAAATGCCAGAATTTTCGTTTTGGTATTCGTATTTACTCATGTATGCTGATGCAGCTTAATTGAAGTTAAAAGTGTAGTGTAGTGGGGTTTCCAAGGGCCATGGGTAACGTTGACGAAAGCCATGGAGATATATGACGTAACAGGAGGTGTTTCGAGCAAAATACAAGAAACAAATATGTTTACAAGACAGAAAATCTGAAAATGTTAGTTTGTTTCCTCGTGACCAATTGGCTTTTGCAGCAAAGCATACAGATTGAAAATGTGTTTTGTGAAAAAAATCTTGCATAACGTTTTCAAAGCAAATGCGGTGGAGCCTTGAGAGCGTCTTATTGTTCATCCACTTGAAGCGACATCTTCCGGTTGCTACCGGTTGCTTCCGGTTGGGCGTGAGTGAACTGGTCTCAACGTTTCCAAACAAGAGGCAAGCTTTCTGAAACCAAATTGATTCGACGCCATGTACGCCATCTTACGGTGGTGAGCAAAATTTAGTGGTCAGCGAAAGGCGACGATCAATCCAGTTTCCAGTTTAAAATTCACTACTTCATAAGCGCTGTAATTTCATCGTGTTTCTGTTTTAAAATATGCGGGACGATTAACGATATGTAATTTTCCCCCAAGGCTTCCAAACGTTTAATAGATCAAACAAAATCTCTTGTGTCCTTTGAAACTTGATGCGCGGAAGTGGCGGAAGAAGTTGCCGTTTCGGAAGTAAGCTGAAGGTTGAACTTTGTCAGTTGCATTATTAACAATGCTGTTATGCTATATTTATATTCAGCTGTTCGAATGCATGTGAAGATGGGATTCATTACGTAATTTTCATAATACCAATTGCAACTGCAGTCTGGCATTCACTTGGCTGTTAACGTGTCCAAGGACGCATGATCTGATACCGTTTCAAGCCGAATATATACAAACCAAAGCGTTTGTCAAAAAACCGGATGCATAAAATTGTTACATGCAACAAGTTTTTTTCGGCATTGTTGCATCTATAATTTGATTTCGAATGCATTTTTGTGTCAAGTGCACACTCCAATATTTTGCATTTAAGCACATTGAAGCGAACCATGGAGCTTAGTTGAAAAAATCCACTTTACGAACTGTGACCTGTTTCCGTTTTGTTACATTTTCCCGAAAATTTTTGCACAAGCAACGTTTTCCTCTCGCATGGTCCCGGTTTTCCGTGGGTAGGTTATGGAGCGCTTTTTACGAAACGCTGACAGGCTTGTCGCACGGCAGGTTAGTAAATTTTTTCCAAGACCGTGGACAGGCAAATTGTCTAGTCTACACACTCGTGATGTTCGCTTTGCGTAGCATTGCAATTTTCTGCCGTAGAAGGATCCAAGAGTACTAGAGATGAAAGAACCAGATTTTTTAAGATGCGTTCGAAACAATTTGCTCGATTTTTCCACAGCTGAACCATATTCACACTTTTTCTAGTCTCGCTCAGTCAGTTAGTCCTGTATCTGGGAAGCTTTTGCCGTTTGAAAGCGAGTTTTTTTTGCGAGTTTGGTTGGAGATTGTGTGAAACAAAAACCGGTTCCATTTTAAAACTTGACACAGTAGAATTTTTGACTCTTTTTTGACCACCTGATAACGTTTGAGATTGACAGTAACAATTTTACGTTTTAGGTTTTGTATGCAGCCCTTCAGGAATTCGAATAGTCTAATCGTAGGAATTGAGACGCAAAGAGATAATAATGAAACTTATGAAATTTCAGGGGAAGGCACTTTGGATTCAGCCACCAAGGAGACTGAGTACCAACGCTGATAACGATTCTTCAATTGTCGTCAGCGGGATTTCTGGGAGGTTTTCGAATGCAGCCAATACAGAAGAATTCAAGAAAAATTTGCTGGGTGGAATTGACATGGTCCAAAATCAGACACGTTGGATGTCACACAAGATCCCGAAACGCGCCGGATTTCTCCAAGGGCTGGACCGATTTGATGCGGATTTTTTTGGCGCAGACTCAAAACTTGCTGAAGCTATGGACCCGGCTCAGCGAAAATTATTGGAGGTGACATTTGAGACTTTGGTGGATGCTGGTAAGTTGAAGCTGTTCTTGGTCGGAAGTAATGTGTGATTGCAAAAGAAACTATGTAACTACAAGGGTTGATTTGTCACAGGTATCAACCCAGAGCAGGTGCGAAACACCAAAATGGGCGTCTTTGTAGGAGCGCAGCACGACGATGCTAGTGATCATCGCTTTTGCACAGTTAATATCAACTCGCTCGATGGCTATGGAGCATTGGGAAAACCGAGTTTTATGTTGGCCAACCGGATTTCGTACACGTTTGGGTTCAAAGGTCCCAGTAGTGTCATGAGTAGCGGATGTTCTGCAAGCATAGTAGCGCTGGAGGCGGCAGTAGATGCAATCAAAAACGGCAAATGTGAGGCCGCCATTGTTGCCGGAGTTGGCTTGCATATGAGCCCAAGATTTTACTTGGAGCTGATTGCGCTAGGCGCAATTTCGGCGGAAGGAAAATGCAGGACATTCGACCATAAAGGTGAGTATCACTAAACAACAACGTCCAACTTGCAATTTCAAAATTTCAAGACCATGCGGTTGTCTATTTTGCAGCCAGCGGTTATGTGCGTGGCGAAGCCGTTGCAGCGATCCTTCTTCAAAAACGAGAGGAAGCAAGACGAATATACGCATCGGTTGAAGCGGTAGTTTCGTCAAACGATGGATTCAAGAGCGAGGGAATTCACTTCCCGTCAGCCGAAGCTCAGGGACAAATGTTTAGGGATTGTCTCAAAATGGCTGGAGTTGGACCGGAGAAAGTCAAGTACATTGAAGCTCACGGAACTGGCACAGCTGCTGGTGACCCACAAGAAGTCAAAGGCATTCATCTTGGATTTTGTGATCCTGAAACAGTCAGCCTCAGGTCTGAACCTCTTCTGCTCGGTTCCGTAAAGACAAACATGGGACATTCAGAGTCAGCTGCTGGAATCTGCGGCATTGCCAAAATCGTCGTAATGGCGCAGAGCGGAACCATCCCTGGCAATCTCCATTTTGAGAAGCTCAACCCGGAACTGGAACCGTATTTTGCAAACGACGCTTTACGTGTCGTAGCCAAAAATACAAAGTTTGACGGCGGCATAGTTGGCGTGAGCAGTTTCGGGCTGGGTGGTACCAACGGTCATGTTCTGCTCAACACATCTGCTTCCCCCTGTTTGTCTTCAGAACCAAAAAGCTCAACTACAGAGACCAAACCCAACCTTCCTTTGTTGCTACCATATTCTGGGAGGAGCGAAACTCTGGTCAGGCAGTCGCTAGATGCCGCTGAGAGGCATGCACGAGACAACACCCATTTTGCAGCACTGATGCAGAATGTATTCCAAGGGCGTATTCGGGGCACAGACTACCGCGGCTTCAAGCTCGTCGGCGATTCTCAGCCTTCATTAACAAAAGTTCGAAACACCGAAGAGAAATCGGATCGGCCGATATGGTTGGTTTTCTCGGGTATGGGGTCTCAGTTGAGTGGAATGGGCAAAGACATGATGAAACTGGACGCCTTCGCCGAGTCAATGAATCGCTCGAGTGGTACCCTGAAGAACGTTGGAATCGACCTCGCTCATCTTCTCAAGCCCAACAATTCAGCCATTTTTGAGAACATCCGAAATGCATTCGTCTCCATTGCTGCCGTACAGGTGAATTTTAGATTTTTTTCCCATGAAAACAATCATGTGCAAATGGTATTCCTGCCTCGTTCCAATTTTGAATATTATTGTAGGTGGCTCTGTACGACACTTTGAAGACACTCGGGGTAAAACCGCAGGGATTGATTGGTCATTCCGCCGGAGAAGCGCTATGCGCATATGCTGATGGATGCCTCTCGGCCGAAGAGACGCTGCTGGTGATGGAAGCCAGAGGGCGCGCTTTTGTGGAGACTGTGAAGGAGCCACTTTCCATGGCTTCGGTGGGGATGACGTGGGATGAAATAATTTCGACATGTCCACCCAACGTTTACCCAGCTTGTAACAACGGCCCAACCAACGTGACTGTTGCCGGCTCAGCTTCAGCAGTTGCGCAATTTGCCGAGAAACTCAACTCGGAAGGCACATTTGTCCGCCTGGTCAACTCTTGTGGCACAGCTCCACATTCCCCATTTGTTGCTCCAGCAGGCGAACGTCTCTTACGTTATGTCCAAGAGATTATGCCGGAAAAGCGACTTCGGTCTTCCAAGTGGATCAGTACTTCCATCTTGGAAGCCGAGTACAACCCCGATGCCGATGACTACTGTTCAGCTGAATACTTCCGCAATAATTTACTTAACAAAGTGCACTTTTACGACGCTATCCGACAGATCCCAGATAATTCTCTTGTGGTTGAAGTTGGTCCTCGTCCTCTCTTCCAAGCTGTTCTTAGGGAATCAACACCGCCCAAAACGGTCCACGTGGCTCCGATGGACGCAAAAGCAAGCGATGAGGTCAGCCATTTCTTCGAACGAGTTGGGGACATGTTCAACGCCGGCGCTGACTTGAAGATCAACGAGCTGTACCCAAAAGTCCAATTTCCGGTTCCTGCCTGTACGCCTTTCATGGGGCCTATTGTGCACTGGAATCATGAAAAGTCGTGGAAAAACACTTCAATTTTGCCCCTTCCAATGGTGAGTTCGCAAGTAGGACAAATGGGCTCTTGAAGTCAATAGCTTACACTCAAAATGTTTTTTCGCATTGGTTTTTTAGACGGAGGGCAAAATCCAAACTGTGGATTTACAAACCGTAGAGGACCGGTTTTTGCATGGTCATATGTTGAATGACAGTCTCATATATCCGGCCACCGGCTATCTCGTCACCGTTTGGAAGCACCTGGCGAGTAATCTTGGAGTCAACCACGAGCGGCTCCCAATTGTTTTCTCCGAAGTCCATTTTGAACGAGCAACGTTTTTGAACAAAGACATACCCACCGATCTCGAAGTCTCCATGCTGGATGGCGTCAACACCTTCCAAGTCAAGGAACGCGGGACTGTTGTCGCAAGGGGAAAATTTGACCTTCCAGGAGACAATCAACTTCAGCTGCCAACTGAACAGGGCCAAGATTTGGGCAAGAAAATGGTTTTAACCAAGGAAGAAGTTTACAAGGAAATTGGCTTGCGTGGATACAATTACAGCGGCTTCTTCCGTGGGATCAGCAAAGTTACTTTGGATTGTAAGCTTCTGGAGACTTTATGGCGTCTAGTAGTCATTGATTGTAATTAAAACGTTCCATCTGTAGATACACAAGCCGAATTGGAGTGGAAGGGTAATTGGGTGACGTTCCTTGATACTGCGCTCCAGCTTTCTCTTCTTCGAACCAATACCAGAAGCACATTGGTCCCTACTCGGATTCAAGAATTACGCATCGATCCTGAGAATGTTTTGGCATTCGCCAATTCATCCAGCATTAAAACAGGTAAAATTCTGAAAGAAAATTCAACACACTCCGCCGCGGAATTTAACAATTCATCTATCACGCAGCAATACTTCCGGTTGATATCGACGTGAGCCTTGATAAAGTTACGAGTCCTGGTTTGGAAATCAAGGGGGTGAAGCTATCAGCGGTTCCAAAAAGAAGCAGTTCAGAAAATGTGGTTTTCGAAACTCATCAGTTTAAACCACACTTTGGGGCAGTTTACGAATCAGGAGAGCTAACCAAGGCTGTCACTCATTTAGTAAGTCTAGTCATGGACAATTGTGGTGACAAAAATCGCCTCAACTTCTTGGAAGTTCTTACCAAAGTGAAAGACTCGGTCAGTGATGAAGTTAAGACCGCCGCCGCAGCAATACCTGGGCTCAAAGTAAGCATTTATTTTCTGATTTCTGGTCGATGGTTCTCAACATTTTGATTGTTTTAGTTGAATTTAAAATTGATGACGACCGAGGAGGAAGCATCCAAGCTCAATGAAGACGACACATCAAAGTTTAATCAGATTCTGCACCAAGACTTGGTAAAAGGGCTACCTCCTCATGACGTCGTGTACAGCAACGAGCCTGCAAGATTAAGCCAAATTCTGGAGAACAGCAGCGGTTTTGTTGTTTTGAAAAGCGCAGAGCAACAAGCGGTGGAGTTGCCCGCTGGAGCGTCTATGATTGCAAGTGTAGTCGTTGGAAAAGACCGATTCCGACTAATAAAGAAGGCGAGTGAATAGTTTTGAAATGTAAATGTTGTATTTGCAAGCCACTTTTGCTAAGATTTAGCTTTGTAATTTCAGATTGAAACGCCGCAGTCAAAATTTGACGTCCGAGCTGTTGCAATCGATAGCGACGAATTTTCCTGGCTTCCGCAAGTTCAACAAGAAATGAAGCGACTTGATCAAACGAGGAACGAAAATGCTCGACTGTACATCACGTCGCAAGGCGATACCAGTAACGGGATTTTGGGTTTGGTCAAATGTCTTCAAAAAGAGCCAGGCGGGGACAAAATCCGATGCATCTTCGACCCACACCAAGATCTAACGCTAAACTTCGAACAGCCTGATTCAACCCTAGAGTCCATCATCAAGCAGGATCTTGTCAACAACGTTGTAAAAGAAAATGAAGTCGGTTGCTATGTGCATATTCAGGCTGACACTACAAGAAGTAATGGCAACTCAACTTGTAAAAGTGGATCTGAAGCTTACGCCAATATTTCAAAATCTGGTGATTTGACCAGCTTACAATGGTTTGAATCTCCGTTGCAAGCTTCCGACTTTCCAATCCCTTCAGGTCAAGAACGTTGCAGTGTAGCGTACGCTGCGCTCAACTTCCGTGACGTCATGTTGGCGACTGGAAAGCTGCAGGTGGAAGAATCCGCATCCAACCAAGATTGTGTTTTGGGCTTTGAATTCGCCGGTTACAGTTTCAAGGGGGAAAAGGTGATGGGAATGGCAGCGTCGAGAGCGCTAGCAACGAGTGTCCTAGTCAACTCCAATTCAGTCTGGCCAATTCCCGAGTCTTGGAGCTTGGAGGATGCTGCAACGGTTCCACTCGTTTACTCCACTGCATACTACGCATTGTTCACCAGAGGGCGTTTGCGGCCAGGACAATCGGTTCTTATCCATTCGGGTTCCAGTGGCGTTGGGCAGGCAGCGATTTCGATTGCTCTTGCGAACAAGTGCACCGTGTTTACAACTTGTGGGTCCCAGAAGAAACGCGAGTACCTCTTGAGTATCTTTCCACAGTTGAAGATTGAGAACATTGGCAATTCAAGGGACTGTACGTTTGAAGACATGGTGATGACGCAAACGGGTGGAAGAGGTGTTGACATTGTTCTCAACTCGCTCGCTGAAGATAAGCTGCAAGCGTCCATCCGATGTCTGGCGGACGACGGAAAGTTTTTAGAAATTGGCGCTTACGACGCTTCAAAGAACACACCCATCGGCATGAGTGTTTTCCTCAAGAATATAGAATTTCACGGCGTATACTTGAAAAAAATGGTTGAGCTGGGTGCGCACGAGCTGCAAGAGCTTTACGGCTATGTGAGGGAAGGAATTCGAAACGGAGTAGTTCGCCCATTGGACCGAAAAACCTTCAAACCACAACAACTTCAAGACGCTTTCCGTTACATGGCCCAAGGAGAACATCAAGGAAAAGTTTTGATTGAAATCCAAGATGAGGCGAGTGATCACAATGGTTCCTCGACGTCGCCCGTTGCTTTGGACCTGACACCGCGGACTCACTTCCATCCTTCGAAAAAGTATGTCCTGGTGGGAGGCCTGGGCGGCTTGGGTCTGGAAGTGGCCAACTGGCTAGTGGAGCGAGGGGCTCGTAATCTAATTCTACCAAGTCGATCTGGCGTATCAACTGGCTACCAAGCAAAGTGTGTCAAAAAATGGACGGATGCTGGAGTAGTGGTTGAGACACCAAAAGTGGATCTGAGCGACAAGAGCGCTTGTGATGACTTCTTTTTCAATCGGCTCATCTCGGACGGGGAGCACCAGCTCGGCGGAATTTTCAATTCAACTCTTGTTCTCAGAGACGCGCTCATTGAGAATCAATCAACTGATTCTTTCCAACAAGTCGCAGCCCCCAAAATTGCCATAACAAAACGGCTTGATGAGCTAACCAGACAGTTTGCACCAGGCATGGACCACTTTGTCACCTTTTCAAGTGTTTCAGCGGGCCGTGGTGCTGCGGGTCAAAGTAACTACGGCTATGCCAACTCGGTAATGGAGAGAATTTGTGAGGCGAGAGTACGCGATGGTCTTCACGGCTTGGCAATCCAGTGGGGAATTGTTGGCGAAGTTGGAATCGTTGCGGAAAATCGAGTGAGTATCCAATCGGCGAACTCTGACCTGTTCCAGCACATTGAGCCTCAAAGCGTGAGGTCTTGTTTGAGCGTCCTGGAAAAAGCGCTGCAGCAGACACATGCTGTGTGCTCTTCGATGGTCGTTGGAGATGAGAAAACTGACAAGCCTTTGGACCACAATTGCCCACTTGAAACGGTTCTGAAAATACTCGGGTTGAAAGATATATCCAAAATCGGCGACGCAACAAAGCTGATAGATATGGGCATGGACTCTATGAAGGCTGTTGAAGTCCGAAGTGCACTGGAACTGTGCTTCCAAATTCCGTATTCAGCTTCTGCGATCCGTCATGTTACTCTTGCGGATGTCAAAGCCTTGGCAGCGGCTCACAACCAACAAACTGGAGCAGTCGAAACCATTAAAAAATCAGTGTTTTCATCTGTACCATCAAAGAGCACCGTTCAAAACTATTCACACGGAGCTGCTCCAGGATTCAAGCTCGTAGAAACGGTCCTCCATATTTTGGGCATTCAAGACGTTGATGGAATCAGTGATACAATAAGATTACAAGAACTGGGATTGGATCCGTTGTTGCTAGAGCCCATAAAGCTGACTCTGGAACGAGAGTTTCAACTCCATTTAACAACACCGGAGCTCTGTAACTTGGCTTTTGCTGACTTGAAAGCAATTCAAGATGGCACGTTCGTAACGTCAAACAAGAAAAAGACTACAAAGGTGAGCTGGAACGAAAAAAAAGATTTGAGGTATTGACTGTTGCATACTTTATATTTAATTGCGTATCTGCCTTGTTCTCACAGATTTGGGATATTAAGGATCCCCAAAGCCCAGTGATTACGGACATGTTAGTTGGCGAATCTACGACTTCAGCGCCGACGAGAGGCCTAGAAGTATGAATCAAATGACAGCAATTAAACTGCATGCAAGGCCTGGGGTAGTAGGCCAAGATTGTAATTTCCCTTTTACTATTATAGTTTCAGAATAAGTTTATTGTCTTTAATTTATCTTATAGGTTAAATTTTAACTGTAAGCTGGAAAGGGGTCATTTGTGAATTTTGGTATAATCTGATGTGATAAACTGTTTCGTTCTACCTCACTCCAAAAGGTGTTTGTTTACTAAGGGTTTCGGCTTACTGCAAGTAGACTCCACGGATTTTAATTAGCATATTTTTTGTTCGCCATTCTCCATCTTGTTATAGCTTCCTTTCTGAGCCTTGTCAGGAAACCACAGTCAGTCTCTGAGTGATTCGGACAGGAAATGGGTTACTAATGTGACATAGCATTTCATTTGATAGTTGTTTGTAGTGCAGTACTTAAAAACGATAATTTCTACCGTTCTTGACGTTCTTGTTGGCGGAATAAACCACTGGAGGTGGGTTTCATAGACTGAACAGAAGCCTTGGTGTTGGTAGGCTTTGATCCGGGAAAATGTGCTTGAACGTGAATCTGAGGCGAAGGAGTTGCCGGAAAACTCGACGGGGGCGGCGGGAGCGATGGAAAATATTTAAATCAAGTTCTACTTGTAACCGCGGCCGGCGATGGAGACAAGGGTCAGGTTTTTGAATATGTGGGGTGAAATGAACTTGTTCGAAGTAGTGGTTTTCCTGGTTTCAAAGGACTGGATTTGGTTCGAAGCGGTACTTGTAATAGGAGGAGCCTTGGTGGCCGGAGGACCTTAGAGGGTTCCAAATGGTCTGGGTTGAAGATTTCATCAACTGCTGTGATGGATCTGAAGCCACTGACAACGCAAGTGCCAAAACTGGATGGACGAAAGCCATAACGGGCTTCGATCCCGTAGTGGATAACCGAAATGTGCTGCTTGGCTGGCTTGGAGGTCATGAAGCTGTACTTTTGGAATCGCTGGAGGAAGACCAAATTAAGGATCAGTGCCAAGCCGTGCTTAGCAAGTTTACCAAGAGAGATGTTCCGAGGCCTTCAAGGGCTCTTGTGTAAGGAGACTTATTCTTAAATATAATCTTGGGAACTTTGCTTCAAGAAAATGTCAATTTTGTCAGGTCAAAATGGAACAGCCATCCTTATGTCAGAGGCGCTTACTGCTACAGATCCATTGAAGGAGACCAATATCCAGGCGATATTGTAGGAGCATTGAGGCTTCCTGTTTGTCATACTGATGATGTCGGTCTAACCGTAAGAAGTTGGCTTTGTATATCTTTGTGAATCGAAAAATCCGCTCAATTACTAGAAATCTCGTTTTTATTTTAGAAACCTGCATTGATTTTGGCCGGCGAAGCCCTTCATACATCTCAGTATTCAACCATTCACGGCGCCTTCAATTCCGGCGAGGACCAAACTCGGCTCTTACACCAGTTTCTACAAAACTGGAGTTTTCAGCGAAGCCAGTTTTTCACCGTTTGAGCATCGTCGTCCCTATTAGAATCAATGACAAGTCTACCAAGTTCCAACTAGTTCTAGTTCCAGTTCAAAGTGTCAAATGTTAACAACCCAAATTCAATCATTGCCAAATCTTGTTCAAAGAAATGTAGCTTTCCAAAGTGCATGCTGCATCCTTGCTTCCTAGCCGTTCTGTCTGATGTCTATCAAGTTCGGGATATTGTTGTAGCTATAGAAGAACCATGAATAGGAGCTCATAATTGTCGAATTTTGTGCTCCTTCACATTCCATTAAAGATGGTTTGGTTCTTGACCTGAGGTTAGAAAGCTGAGTATCTCGTGAATCTTTTTGTAAGCCACTTATCAACATTGAGGGAAAAACAGGAAGGCTAGAATCATGGATGTCAAAGCTAGAAATCATTTGTCAGACAGTATTGCCTGGTCATTGAGGTTCGGCAGCAGATGAAAAAAATCGGATGGAGAAAGTTGGCTCACAGTCTGTCATCTAAATTACGCTTAGAGATTCCATATGTTTTGATTGATTTTTGTCACATGTGCTCATTTCTAAAAGCCAATGTTTTTCTACCCCTTTGAAAAGACCAAGATGGAGGATGGGTTGGGGAGACAAGCAGAAACCTCACCACAATGAAAATTTTTACTTTCACCTGAACCTTCACCGTGAAAATGATCCCGAAGTATCTCACCGTCAGTTAAACGGGATTCATACTTGTGCATGTTAAGAAGTTGAACAATGGAAGAGGATTATGACAATTGGCTGGTTTCTACATTGATTGCTCGCTGTTATTCGTACTGCATGTATTAATTGTGTGTGATATTTCTTTGCGAACTCCTCGTAGAGGTATTTTTGAACAAGGGGAAAAGTAGTTCCGACATAAATTTCACATTTCTCTAACACGTAATAATATGGTTCAAGTACAAAATACATGGCTCCAGTCGTTTTCAAACTTGAGCTCTTTCTCCATACTTGGGTATTGAAACTTTGAAAGCTATTGGACGGAAATGCCAAGGTTTTTCACATTTGGCCAACGTAAAGGGTAGTGTGTACGTCGTCATGTACATATGTCGTCATGGGGAGAGATGACAGGTGTAAATTACTTACATTATATACTTGGGTGCTAGCTATTTCTGGTCTACAAAGTATATTATGACTTGGTGTATTTGCCAGAAATGGTAAACGCGATCAAGAACATGGATCAAGCGATTTTCAATGCTTCCAAGGTTTTTGCAGTGCTATGCAATTTTCAGTATGGAATGGATGATACTTTGGAACAATTTTGAATTTATTCCCTGAAAGACGCTTCTATATACTAACACAGTTTGACTGAAGCTTAATTATTCGTAGTAGATCAATAGCAGCGGGGTGATTCCTAAAGCTATTATTTGACCTTTATTAGTTCTAGCATGCTGTCGATCGAGTGACGTGAGAGAATTGGACGACTTCCGGGCAACCAAAATGGTCATGTGTGTATCTAACTTACAATTCGCAGCGTGTATCCTGACAACTTGATCCAACAGTTTTATCAGTATTGGTGCATATACATTGTATACCTATTTGACGGAAATAGCCTTGTTCTTGTTGCAACATGCAGTATGTGTTTCAAGTTA
>JAQGBJ010001971.1:0-19215 GCA_034698345.1 Sphaeridia pumilis
TATGTGCTTTCGTGTAGCATGCTCTCTGTGTATTAGTCGTATGGCATATAGGATTAGAAGATTAATATGGTGTGTCAGGAGTAGTTTGGACTAATGACCCTTTAAGGCACTCGTTCTAGTCCAGTAGATATTAAGCCTTAGGGAGTCTAGAAACAGCGAGTTTTCTTAGATTTCTTGTACATGATAGCCTTAACTTTCATGTTCTGTATGCTAGGCACTTGTGTACTACATTCTAATATTTAGCATTTTCAGCCTTAGAAGGCTTTGTATTCTTGTCTCTCGACTGTCCAAGAAAGTTTAGTTTAAGCGTGGGAGCTTGACGTATATAGTTTTAAGTAGCTTTTATCGAGAACTGATGTAACTAATCCAAGACTGATTTGAAACATACAAAAATAGTGTGGTACCAATAGAATAGTCCATGTCGTCGAATCTAACTTCTAGAATGTATTCTAAGCTATTCTGGCCGCAGCCAACAACAAAAACTGTGATATGTTGTGCAACTTTACAAGCATTCCAACTATATAAAAACGCATTTTAGCTTTTCAACAATAAATCATTGAGTATAATTGTAGCAAGTGCTTCAGACGTTGTTGGATTTCTTGTGACTTTCCAGTCTTCAAATTAGGTATGATTAGACCTTCATCTTGAGGCCTTGTCTCTAAAGCCTTGAAAATCCGGTTGCAAAACCTGAAACAGAAAAAGGATGCATTTCATTCTGCCAATTTTGATGCTAATATAACGCGGTTCAAAGCTGTAGCACCTCGGTAAATGAATTTTGTAGAACTCTCGAGTCTCTTTCCTCCAAACCGGCAATGGGTCCATAATTTGATGCTCAACAGTGGAAATCAGGTTCTCCAAGTACTTCAAATTGGCTTGGCAACACTGGCTTCCGGCAATGTTAGCAGACATCAGTTGCATGAATGGAAACTTGGGATCATGTTGGTAGGGCAGTTGACACAGAAGAATTTCTAAAAGGCATTGCAAAATAACACGTTTCATAACCCATACATCTGTAGCATCATTTTATATGATTGCATTAGGACTTTACTCTGAAGTGCGGCTAGGACAAGTCCAACCGAGTGCTCCTTAGGGTTCCAGCACTCCATTTGGACTCCTACAAACTTTGGATGTGTGTTTAGTAAGGGAAAAATAACACTTCCGTTCGTCAGAAGACATGGATTGATAGCGCCGGAAGTGAAAGGTCGGTATAGGACTTTGGGCGGCTGTTCAGGGTACTCAAAGGGTATTCGGATGGTGAAGTACAGAATGGTGTCTTGATACAGGGTGTTTTCTGGACCTTGGATAGCAACTTCGATGAAGTTCTGCACACAAAAGTAGATTCATTTTTAAAATAAGCGTTTCGAAATTGTAAAATGTTGGTCGTATCTAGACACTAACCGATTTAGTAGCCTTGAGGTAAATTCCACAATCAACTTTCCCTGTATACAACCGCAGATCTTCTAGAAGCTTCGAACTGAAGTCGGTATAACATTCTTCTCGTTCCACTTCCATTGCATTGTTTTCAACAACGCACTTATGAATCAGTTTAGGCTGGAACCGACCCAAATGATGCCGAAATCTCGCTCCGGAAAAGTGCGCCAGCGAAGTCACAGGCAGGGATCGTAAGACCATAAGCGGCTCACCAGTTTCGAGAGTTCGTGTGCGTATTAAGGAAATCAAAATGTGTTGAACTCACTTACGCATTTTTTGGAAAAAGGGTATGCGAGCGCAAACGTGGGATTGCGGTCACATTTTTTTAAACCGGTAAATGGAAATAAATGAATTTATTGAATCGAATAGGTTATTGAACATATATAAAGGAAGAATTGAAAAGGTTTAAGGTTTCAGTGACAAATGTTGTAGAGGGCGCATAATTCCCGACTTAGTAGCATATCGTAATGATGTTGATGGAATGGTATACAGTGCAAACATCTAACCACAGTCGACGGGTAGAAAATGTTTATAATACATAGTTTCACAGCTCATGCCATAAACATATACTATACAACTTGACTTCACGCAGACTTCACTTCCGAAAAATATATTCTTCCTTACAGTTATTCTGTTTTAT
Organism: Sphaeridia pumilis; assembly: GCA_034698345.1. Lineage (NCBI taxonomy): Eukaryota > Metazoa > Arthropoda > Collembola > Symphypleona > Sminthurididae > Sphaeridia > Sphaeridia pumilis. Next base: position 2,072 of record JAQGBJ010001971.1, read on the forward strand.
GACAAGGCTTCATAAATTTCAAGCTATTTTTTTCAAAACCGAATTTTAAATTTGTCATTAAATGTCTTACACACCGCTGAAGATAACGTTAAAATCCGGAAGTGTTATACAATGTGCTAAGCCTGAATCCAAAGTACAAGTCACTATGGAACATTGTGAACAACAGGGTTTCGGTCATGAAAATGAAGGTAATATTCATCATTTTCATTCAATTTACTTATAACATACAACATGCTCGTTGTGTTATTTTGTGGATTTAAATCAAATTTCAGAATCATCAACAACATCTCCAACAAAGCAATCTGAATCTCCAACTATTCAAACTCAAGCAGATGCAGCGGTTAACCAAATCATTCAAGTCATCGATAAAGCCATGGAACATCAATCTGTTACGAGAGAAAATATTGCAAGCCATCGAAAACTTATTGAAAGTACATGTACTTCAATGAACCTCAACTTGATCTGCTTTCCTGACGAATCTGGAGAACTGAATCTAGATACCACCAAAGAAAATATCAAATCCACTTCTCATGCTCTCACCAAGGCTACTTTGCAAATTAATAATCTACTTGGACAACTTGCTACAACCGATTTGCAACACGGACTGAACCTAGGTACACAGTAACCTTTCATTTTCTACACTTTCAAACATTCTACTGCATATCACATGTTTACTAATTCCTTCAACATTCTTACAGATGAATTTTGTGACCCTGTTGATCAAGCTGATGATTCGGATGACACAGTTATAATGGATCGATTGACTACCAAGGCTAAGGGTTCCAAAATGAAGTTCAACACTACACAACCTCATACGTCCATTCATACTGTTCGTCCAACGAGAAGCTCAAACTTGGGACGGTTTACATGTGATTCTTGCTATCAAACTATGTTTGGCTCTCCTGCTGCTCAAAGTCACGAGGAAAATTGTACGTCTAAACCCGCCAAGGTTAGTTTATACTTACTTATTACATCCATTTAATTAAAAACTATATGCCTACCATTACATGTATTAATTTCCCTTTTATATTTCTGTAGATTCGGAAAAACATTCCTGCTCATGAAGTGCCTTCTTCAGAATCATCATCGTCGAACGAAGTTTATCGTCCCGGCAAAGACCTTGATGAAGCTTTCGAATATTAATTTCATAATGTTAATTCTTTCTTCAATTTTATCATTTCTTCATATTAGTTAATGACTGAAGGTAAGCTACTTGACGACAATAGTCATTTTACTGTACCCTACACATAATTACTTTAATAGTAATTGTTCATAAAATTTAATTCCAGTGGTCAATTCAAATATGTATTCACCCGTACAAAATTCAATAATACGGCTATTATTAACTATTAAATACCACTACCAGGAGAGAAAATGCGACCGCTGCTCGTTTTCGAATATATCCCGCACTTCCATAACAACGCATTAGCCTCTTAAAATTGCGATAGAGTTATTTTCACGACTGGTGAGCCGCTTATGGTCTTACGATCCCTGGTCACAGGAGGTTCAAAAGGTATCTCAAGCTTGACGACATTTGGCAAATGAGCCCAGTCCACCAAAGCGTGTTTCAACTGCCATGATTGAGCTGACCAGTCGTAGGAATAAACCCATGGAAAACGCTCAACGAAATGAGGCCATACTTTGACGCTGTTGCGGTCAGAAGTCCGTATACGGTACATGCCATCTTCGGACATGGCTTCAAGAATGCCCACAAAGCTGTCGAGGCTGTACTCAGGTATTGGATCTGCGGCGATGACTATGTGACCAGGTTTCAGCTGAAAGAGAGGGTGAGGTCCGAGGTTGTGGTCAGCGTTACGGTACTTAACTCGCTTTATGAATTTGGCAGAAGTTTGCTTGTGGGCACGAAGTTCAAACCAATGGACCCAGATTGACTTGTCTGAGGATACAATGGCTCGAATTACTATTGCTGTATGATATTTAAGCTTGCTTTAAGCCTAAGCGCACCAATGTCGTCAAACCCGGCGACAACCCCATAACGTTCTTCTTCATCGAACTGGTCATCATCCATTACAACAGTACCGACGGACACTTCTCCTTCAGCCTCAGTCAATAGCAGAGGCTCAAGTTCCCTACTGTTGACATAGGTCAAGTTGGAGCCACCACCAACATGGTCGCCGAGGGTCACCCACGTCTCGTATGCCAATATTTTGACCTTTTCCATGGAGCTGTTGTCCATCATCGAAGATCCAGAAGCTTTTGGGCTTGCAGAAGACACGCGGCATTTCCCAAAGTTCAACTTCCACTCGCTCAAAGAAGTGTGTTCCCACGTCGAAGTCGTCGTGTTATTCCTCGTTGAATCCCAGTCCAAGAAGCATACCTCGCCAATGGTTCTTCGGTCGTCTTGCGGTCTTCGCAGGACCTTTAGCTTGGGGTCTCGGTCTTGTATTTTGGAATCCGGCTTCTGAGTAACTTGGTAACAGCTGCATGGGATCCTATTGAGCCATTCCACCACGTAAACTGGCTGGATATCCACAACATTAAAGGATAAACTTCTACTCGCTAGGGTTTTCAGCCTTTCAGTCATGTTTTCAAACTGTAAAACGTTCAAAACGTCTAAGGCTGTTGCGTTAAAAGCTTCTTTGCTCAGGAACAAAGTCCATATCCTGTCCACAAGCTGTGCAGAGTTTGAAGTTGGTTCCTCCACACTCTGAGACCATGAAAGTTGGCATTGAAAGGGGTTCTTCTGGTTCCGTAGAAATGACGTCCATTGGACTTTAGTAACAACTCCGATCCATTCGCCGTATTGGATGTAGTCTCCCAAAGTTGCTTTCTAGAAGAATATATTCGTTAGCCTGATTGAATCTATTCCGTTTTTTCATGACACTCAATGATCTCTTGTGCTTGTGCTAGCTTACGTATAACGGTTTTAGAAACTCTTCGCCAACATTTGATACCACAAAATCATCAAGCTGCCCTGCAACTGCCACAGTGTAGAATCTCGTCGTCGAAATGACACGTCCATATTTACTGCTCAGAGATTTTCTGGCTCTTGATCCGATGGCCAAGTCCCGACTTTGTATTCGAATCTGTTAACAGGTGAACACTGAAAATTCTCAACTTTAAACAGGGGATTTCGAATCAAAGTTTTGAATTCAAGTTACGTCTCTATCTCCAGCGTGGTGCTCAGTAACTCGTCCATCATTAAACCACTTGACTATGAATCGTCCCCTCCGAAATCCATTTTGGAGGACGTCTTCGAGGCAGCAATCATCTGGAAGGACATCTGGAAACTGGACAATACCGAACTCGACTCCGTTGTTGTTGGGCAGGTGTCTGCAAACCACATCGTTGTAATGGATTGAACTACCGGTTACTTCTCCAGCGTTTCCTTCAGATGGAGCTTCTGATATTTCATCAACTAGCTCCTGAACATAAAGAATCGACATTTTGAATTCATATCTGTTTATCTAGTAAATGCTTTAACGTTTGAACTACCCACATTTTTGAAATTGTGAAACGCCATAGCTCCAACTCCGTTCAATTTACAACTTCAACAACATTGATTAAAGGAACAATCAAACTCAATGCCCGTCTCTTGCTCCATCTGCCAACCGCAACTTCAGCCCCAAAAACAAAGCTCGCCAAACCCATTAGCGTTGCGCAAATAAAGAGAAACTTGTACAAATGCTTCAGTTTCAAGTACACTACTCCATTATCTTCAAGATTCTTTGGTTCCTTTTCATTGTCTTGTTTGTCCATTAGTTTGAGCTTGTTCTTTCTTTCTAGCAAACTTTCACGTCTTAAGCTGATCAAATGTTCTTCAATCCAAGCTTCAGGTAGCCCCATTTGGAAGAACACAATCGTTTGCTTAACAAACTCTTCCCCTATTATCGTTATGTTCTTGCTGAAGTAAGCCCCAACAGCTCGACTGATGTGGTTTTGCATGGCTTCATTAATGTTCTTGAAAAATGTTGCCTTCTTGTCGCTTCCTTCGAAGTGCTTGTCCAAGCCGATACCTTTGAAGTTGGCTCTAAGAAGCAGGCTAATGACGTAGTCGGTTTCGACGCAGGCGGCTTTTGGATCTTCAATAACCTGAAAGATCAACATGCTATGAATTGCTTCTAACCTCGACAATTCCTGAAAAATATGCCCAACAACTAACCTTCAAAATACACTGCTTATCCGCATCCACCTGCCGAAATTTTCTGAAGATTCCAGGGAACATCTTCTTCAGGGCCACCTGTTGTGGATTCCCAATTTCCCTCATGTAAACTTGGTACTCTGAAGCCTCTGCCGCTTTCTCCAGCTCTTCGAACGTTTTAGGATTGGCCAGCGGTGGGTTCGCCAAGAACGCTATCAGCTTTGTTGTGTACAGGATCGCCGAAATCATTCCGACCAGCAATGCCAAGATTGCCACAACTCTTGGCATTCCATGCCTGGAAGTTGAGCTCCTTTTGCTGCGTCTTCTTCCATGTCCATCTTCCAGGTTCACCAAGAGTAGAAGCCGAAGAACGAGAAATACGTTTGAAGTCAGTACATCAAGGACTTGAATCCAATTTGAAGCCGTCCATATCTTCTTCATCGTTAGGCCAGCGAAGACCAGACACCACCAGCCCAGGAAGCAGTACCAAACTGTTGCTTCGTAGGGTTTCAGTACGACGAGAGAGGAATGGCCAACTTTGACCGTCGTTGTGAAAACTAGTCGTTCGTAAATGATGCCGGTTGAAAAGGTCGCAAACTTCTCTCGACTCATGACTTGAGTAAACGGTATCCCAATGTCGTACTGGCCTTTGCGAAGGGGCTCGGCGAGGCCGTTTACTGAAGTATTCTTGAGGAATTGGACTTCAGCTTCACTGAAGACGTCCATGACCATTGTGCAGTTGAATTTTTCTCTTAGTGCCAGCAAATACGAGTAGTGAAGACCGCGACCGCCTCCAGGGTGTACGAAGTGGTTTCGAATGCTTCCATCAGGAGTTGCTGGAGTGTCATCCACCGTCATGTAGGCTTCTAGACCGGAGTAGTGAAGAACTTTGAAGTTATCCTTGAAAGTTTCGGTTTTGAAGCTGGGCTCAAGTCCTTTTAGTTTTGAATCTGACTTCAGGGGAAACTGGAGTTCAGGATGAGCGAATACCAGGCGCAAGCTCAGCAGTAACGCTGAAAATACACAAAGGGTTCCTATATTGATGATCATGATACCGTTCAAGACCTCGGTTACATTCAGACTGACCATTTCTGAGGTGGCTTGTATTATATATTTCTCTAATTCTACTCAAAGAACAAAGCAAATTACTTGAATCCAATTAGCGCGTTTTGGTTATATTATTCACACAGCAGTCTTCTTGACATTTAAAAATAATGACTACGGTATTCACAGTATTCAATTACAGCCATGCCGTATTCTTCTCCTCTGTAAAACCTTTTAGTTTCATTTGCTAGTCTTTGACAATCGCAATCGCAACGGATATTTACAAAACAATGGTAAGCTCAAATCCCAGTACATGTATTAACCTTAGTGGTATCTCCCAATATTCCTGCTGTTGATCCTCTGCTGCAAAGTTAAGTTAACTTGAAAACTACTAACTAGTAAATCACTGAATAACATCAAGTAAATTGGTTCTTGCGTAAAAGACTTACTCGTTTGCTAACTACTCTAAAACTATGAACTATACAATGGTATCGGATCAGCAAACACTTAACAAGTGGATCGGAGCAGCAACGAGCAGAAAAAGGATAAAGTTGCAAATCTACACCTACTTTAAACTATGACTAAATTCTACTGACGAATTTCTCGACTTTACATTTTGTATGGAATGAACTACTACAAGAACTTGATGAAAAGTGATGCATTGGTGGAGTCCAGCTCTTTCGTAGTTATGCAGCAAGGAACCAAGTGATTTCGTAAGGCTTGTCACTCAGCTCTCGTAGCTCTCCGTCAAAAAATGAAGTACTAAAAGAAAGAAAATAGTAAGTTGCCTGACAAATCGATTACAATCAACCTGACAGTGATAATTTTGTGACTTACGTTTCGGTTTCGATGATGTTTGATGATTGGCATTGAAGATGTTTTTTTCGATCTTCTTAGAAGTAACTGAAAATTGAAGAAAGAATCTTTTCAAGATGAATGTAAGCCAACAAATTGGTACTGTGATACAAACAAGATTTACCTGGATATGAATGCGTGAATGATACTGATGATAAGCCGAACCGAAATTGAAACTTCAGGAATAACGATTGAATTAAAACCCCTAAACTTAGCACAGCGTGACATATTCGGGGAAACAAACAAATGTGATGTCAATATTAAAACACTGATAGTCGCAGATAACCCTACTGGTACAAAGTTAAAATTAAAGCACGGAAGAAATATACAAAACTTCCACTATGACGTTGAAAGTTTGGAAGTAACTGTAATGGACGGATTGGTAACAATCGACCCCAGCTGATGAAAACCTAACTTCTTTTTAAGGTCATTCCGCTTTGCTTCTAACTTTGCTAGCTCTTTCATCTGTTGCCTCTCTATGCTTTTCAAATTCCCGCAATACTCCGTAGCTCCAAGTAATATAGAAACTTTTGAGTACTTGAACCCTGCACCTCTTCTCATGCTCAAACTGGGCACTAGTTTCCGCAGGTGCTCGAAACTATTAGCTAATTCCGCTCTGCGTTTTCTCTCATTATTCTGATGAGGTATGCCTCTGTATCTCGTCCTTCCCTGCTTCAGTAAGAGTTCAGTAGGGCTGGTACTCGCACTGTCGTTGAAGGACGACTCCGATCCACTTCCAGAAAAAGCATGGGCTTCTTGCCACACCTCCTGTCTCCGCTTTTCTCGATATTCTGCTACTTTTCGCTTTATTTCTGGAATCAAAAACTCGAAATAAGGCCGGTTAAGTCTTTTAAAGGATGTCTATCAAAATTACCAATTACCAGCGAATGTCATTTTTCCAGTAAGCTTCAGTTTCTTCGTGCCGTCTGGCTCTTCGTGAATCTTGTAGCAGGAAGGACTGACAGCAGCTTTCAAGTCTGTCCAGTTCAACAACTTTGGCTCAGAGGATACTTGTGGCCTTGCAAGATTACCTGAAAGTTTCAAAAGTCCAGTTAAATCTCTTCAGCCCTGCTATTGCTATTTCAGAATTGCGCCTTTATAACTCACATTTTAACAGAGACTGCCCCACCAGATTGCTCCTCATCAAATTCGTCTGATCTTGAACCAAGAAATGGAAGCCGGTATCTTGCTGATACCACTCAGTGGGAAATTGATACCCCGTCTCTACCTCACTGCTAGCTCTTGAAACTTCCGGTTCTTCATTTGGCATAGCTTCGCATTCATAGTCGTCGTCGAATATCTTCAAAGGATCTTCGACCATGCTCTTCTCATTTTCCTCTTCGTCGTCACTCAAATCAGGTGGAACTAGAAACTGATTCTCCAGGTCCATTAAGTCAGCAGAATCATCTGCATCCAGGTCTTCTTCCCCTTCCCAGCCATCTTGGGTATTGACAGCAGTATCAGTGTCTTTGTGATGCGATAAGCCTGACACACCAGCCTTCGGCCCAAATGGCTGTGGTAGATCCGGATTCGAACCTCCAGAAAATTGGTCTTGTAAACTGAGTGCAATTTCAGTCACTGCTGTACTGCCATTAAGTTCCCCATCTCCTGTCTGTGGTCTCACCAACCCTTCATCAGCTTCAACTTCCTGGGATTCATCCTGAGAAAACTCAACATCAATTCCTCCTCTGACGTCCACAATCTTGAAGCTGAATCCTTCATCTTCATCGTCGTCGTCATCTTGAGCTTGATTAAATCCATTGGATTCCAGTTCTGCTGTTTCATCGTCGTCAGCTTTAAATATTCCCAAGCCTGCAAACAAACTCACAATATCAGATTCAGCATCAACACCATGACTTTTTCAATTGCATCTGAACAAACTTACAATCCCGCAAATATTGTCTACCTTCCGCAGTCTTTAGAGCAGTCTCATCTGAACAAACACCGTAGCTTCCAGCTTGAGCCGATTGCAGCTGTGCCATAAACCGTTCTTTCACATCATCCACTTTGGATTTCAAACCTTCCAGCTGGCCCACAAAACTATCAAACTTAACAATGTCATTTTTGCAGTCTCTACAAAAATTGCAGGTCCTCAATCCTTTCAGCACTGTAGTATTATCTTGGTAAGGCAACTTTAGCAATTTGCAAACTCTTCTCGCATTTTCAATGCTTATGTCTCCCACAATTCCAAATGCTGTCACATTATCTCCAAGCTCGTCAAGTTCACCACAGAGTAAACAATTTGACGGCTGCATTTCTTCAACAGCGTGGGAAATCATAGCTTTAAATTCAAAATTCTTCAAACTCAGTCAGTTTATTTTTTGACCTTGAACATCCACGCGAACCGGCACGCAAAAGTTTCAACAAAATTAACGTGAACGATTTTCTCTTTCTGAACACTTTAGCTCACTGATTAAACATTTCAAGATGAAACAAACTACTGAATTAATGTATATGATGAATGAGTTTGATTAGCAACAAAAACAAGCGTGAATTAACCTCAAGCCCGATGTAAACAAAGCGTGATCAGAGCGCGTGCCTGCTCACAGAACGGCGAGTAAAATCCCCACATGCTCGCACACTGGAGAAAACTGAAATTTAAAAGTTCGCGCTGTCTTGCACTATGTTCCCCCGTGCTGCCATATGTTCTGGATCATCGGGCAAAATGTAAACACCGAATTAGTACGCCTTTTTCGCGATCATTTTTTACTTTAACTGATTCCTAAAGATCGAGCAAGAATTAACGATTTCAACAGTCTTATTTCCCCATGAAGCTTTGATGTTTTACATGTGTGATATGATACCGATATTTCTATTAAAACCTACTTAAATGCATTGATGACTTGACCGACATACAGTACTCGAGGAACAGTTGAATAGCACAGCTACAACAGATGATCAGATCATGAAGATAAAAACTAGTAATTTCCTTAACAGAATCGGAGGGTGAAACTATATAAAACCAACTAATACTTTTCGCATGAAGCCCATAATGAACAACTTCGTGATGTACGTATCAAAGAACTAACTAAATCGATTAAATGAACAACATTAAATGAACGATGGTTAACAACAGCCAACATCGCTGAGAGCAAAATTTTGGTCCGACAGACTTGTTTGGGTAAGCTTAAGCTAATGTTAGATTTAGGTCTTTTTAGGAATTTAGAAACAGACCTCACTCAATGATGGGATAAAGGCACCATGTAGCTTTCAATTTGTTCAAAACCTAACAAGCAAGACGCTGTTGAAATTAGTAAAATTATATGTGTACGACAGATCAAAGATTATAAGATGGTCAAAGAGACTACAAAAAAAGAGTTCATAAGTTATGCAAGACTATAAGTCTAGCATCAAATCAGACGTAACCACAAGGAAATTTATGATGGAAAATTCTAACAGCTACCTGAGGAAAATGCTTTAGAGGGGCTATTTCTTTTCTTGGGCGTTTGCGAGATCATAGTTACTTTACACCTCAACAACAATAACGCCTTCCGTGTCATTAGACTCGTCACAGTTGATATTCGGAGATTCCACGTTGACAATATCAAAGGGTGCATCCTTTAGAGCCAATGAGTTGTACCCTTCAAATGATAGTCCGTTTGATGCCGACATTTCGAAATTAGACTCATTGTAGACTTTCACTGTGATGTGTTCGATATCACATTGCCCCAGTGCTGCTAACCGTTTCAAAGCTTCTCTGGCATCAGATTCCTCAGCTTTAGATTCAGCTCCGGAGCAAGAATCTTGTACTTCGTCACCGTAGGTTGTTTCGTAATCTTCATCATAGTCTTCGTCGTCATCATCATCGTCACCGTTCATGATCGACTTGTACGAAATTATGTCAACGATCTCACCCCGCCTGGTGTTGGTCTGTTGGTGTTCAGTGTTTGGGGCGGATTCTGAAATCTCGCTATTATCGTCATCCATTACAGCAATAGACTGTCCAAACCCAAGTTTTGGCAACAAATCCGACTTGGTCTTGTGGCTGCTGCTGTGAGTATAATTCGCTCTATCTTGCTGTACTTCTTCAAGGGTGATGCCAGTTAAAGACTTTGCTCGTTGTAGGCCTGGTGAAGCACTTGACGATGATCTGATTGCCTGGACTTTCCGTTGCACTTGGGATTGAAGTTGACTATTACTGGGTACCGGATCCTGCTCCCTCAGTTCAGCCGTGGAAGATGTTGCAGCCGATGCTACCTTAGGGCGTTTAAAGTCGTAGCAACTCAATTTGATGGTCTGCTTCCGCCTGTTGGGACTCGTACACTTCTTGGGCACACTGGTCGGTATGGATACTTTATTTCGGACTCTATCCAACTGTTCTAGCAATCCATCAAACTTACGCTTGTTTTCTGCAAACAAACCGACTATTTGTTTTAATTCTTCTTGTTCCGCTGACTTAGTCTTTTCAGGCCTTTGCTCCAACGTACCTCCTGGTGTTCCACTGTCCAAAATTCTTAATGCATAACCTTCGACCTTCTCTCCATTCGCGCTTTTAGCGTTCTCCACAAGCTCCTCCTCCATTTCTCGTTCAGTGTAAAAACCCAAGGTCAGTTGCTGGTCGCCATTTTGTAAAGGTTGTGGATATTCAACATCAACTTCGCTCACGAGCTCATGCATCTGAGTGCTCTGAATCTGAATTCGATTTTGAACGCCGTCTTCATTTGGTCCCACCGAAGCCTCTAAACTGTTGGTGTAAGGTACAGATGAGGTCTCTGGCTGAGAAAAGCCTTGTGCCAACGGTCGGATTGACGGATCAGTAGACGAAAGCAGCATCCTAAGTGATGTGATCTTCTCAGCTTTCTTGTCGACTCTAAGTTCTGTAACGGTAAAATCAGCTGCATTAGATTCAGTTACAAACATGTCTTCGCAACTTCGCACACCACAGCAATTTGAGAAAGTTAATATCGACATACCTCTTCTTATATGACTTCGAACCTTCTTGGTCAACTCATGCCTCTTTTGCACCTTCAGGGACGACATTGCAAGCTTTTGTTTCTTAACCTCACTTTCTGGCTTGCTATCGCTGCCCAGTTTTTGAAAGAACTTCAACCGCCATTCGTCGATTTCAACGCTGACCTTGCTCGCTTTGTGAAGGGTCAGGTACACGTCTCTGATGTTTTCGCTGCATTCCTCGCATATCTTGCATCGTTGTAAACTCGCTACAGCACGTGTCCTCTCCGGTTCTTTGATTCCCAAAATGTGGCAGATTGTCTGGGCACCAATAGCCGACAAATTCAAAGTCTTGGAATCCGAACGAAAATTACCACAAATAACGCAATTCATGATTGCAACGAATTTTCTTAAACTTTTCCTTAACTATTTTACATGCCGGCTTTAACAAACTCCGGTAAAGTTGAAATATAGCCACTCGTGAATTCAGTCTTCAAACTACACTTAAATGACGCAAGTTAATGACGTTTCTCTTTGAGATTATGCAATATATCACTTTGAAAATCCCGAATGATGAGAAGATACACAGCGGAATGAAAATATCACATGTTCTTAACCGACCTGATGATGCGATATTTCTCGAATGTTATTATGCATCTCTCTTGCTTTTGCACGCGAGTGCTTTGTGTTGATTTATCATACAATAGGGGAGAGAGTAGTATAACGCGCCCGTCCTTCCCTGAAAATTCCCGCTTGAAAGTTACTCAATGGTCTCTTTGTGTGCGCTCGATGGCCTTGTCCACGTTTTTGCGTGGGTCGTGCATACCAGAAACATTTCATTTTAAAAGGCAGCGATCGTTGAGTCGTATTGGGCTTTGCAGATGTGCTGAACTGAGAACGAAGCTCAAAAATCGACCAAATTTCGTTGTTTCTTTATACTTAGTTAGAGATGTTGAATACAAAATTCTTGAAAATTTATCACTTTATTTCTTGAAAGCAAAAGAACTGGGTAAAAAGCACATGTGAGAATGATCTAATCGATGTGAATAAATAAATATATTATGATGAAAAACTAATACCTGCTCAAGTTGCATGTATACAAAATAATTAATAAATATTTTTCTCGAAAACACTCCCTGTGGCGCCATCTGCCAAAGAATCGATTCACAGCGCAAGCGCTTTACGTAGGAGCCGCAGTGGTGGCGCATGCGGGAAGCGCCGAGAGGAAAGGGGCAAGAAGACCCAGGCAACGTGTTCCATTACTGTACAACCATGGATACGTGTTGAGCGTCTTGAATTTGGCGAGCGCCATCTCTTGGTCTTCTTCATCCTGTAAAATCATATAGAATTTCAAGCGTTAATTCTACCCAAATCAGAGAAGAAAGTTTTCAGGAAAAATTCAAAACTTACCACCATTGCAGCGCCGTAGACAAAAGCGGCGAGCGCGACGAAGATAGCGCAGAAAATTACGAGTTTGGCCATTTTTCAAAGTACAGTTGAGGAAGTTCCGAAGTTGAATCGACAAAAAGTGGACTTGAAGTCTTTGAAGAAGATTTGCTGAATCTGCTGAAGTTGTTCGAGCTGAACTGATACTTTCCTAGAGTTTTTGCTGGGTTTTTATACCAATCGAAGTGTGCATTTTGTGGACACCATTTGGATAGTTCAAGTCCGAAAATTGTGCCAAGGTTTCGCACAGTATTCGTTTACAGCTGCAGTTGCAATTGCAGCTGCAATACTGCAACTCCTTTCACTTCTCTTGTTGAACTGTTGGATCGGGTAAATTAGGTTCCGTCAGCAGATGTCCAAATAAAATAACAAAAGTACAAATTTTGGAAATGAGGTCAAGCAGATTTGAAGCTTATTTGCTGAAGCCTTTTTTAAACCCACAAAGCTTGGGCTTGAAAATATATATAATTCCAATTATCCCAATAAGCCGATTGAAACGATGACCATGGCTTCCGGTTTACAAAATACTGGAAGCATTTTATCCGACTGACTGGTCCGCGTTTTACATTGAGACGACCGCAACAACCTTCGCCATACCCAAACCATATTGCACGCTGCCCTTGCATATTATGCAGTTTCTTTTCGAAAAAGAACAAGTTCTTGAAAGCAAAGCTTCCAGTGACCTTCTTACAGCTTCAATCCCTAAATCTCGGGTATATAAATCTCCTTCAAATCTCCAGAAAATCTCAGTTCCTCCACTCAAACAACTTCAGCAAATCTTCCTCAAAGACTTCAAGTCAACTGTTTTTCAATTCTACTTCGGAAGCTTCCTCAAACTGCACTTTGTAAAATGGCCAAGCTCGTAATTATCTGCGCTCTCTTCGTCGCTCTAGTCGCTTTCGTCTACAGCGCTTCAATGGTCGTGAGTCTTAAATTTTCCATGAAAACCTTCTTCTCCGGTTTGGGGCAAATTAACACTTGAAACTGTAATTTACAGGATGAAGAAGACCAAGAGATGGCGCTCGCCAAATTCAAGACGTTTAACACATTCCCATGGTTCTACATTACTCCGACCGGCTGCGGAGGTCTTCTTGGCTCCGCCCTCTCAGCACTTCCGGCTTGCGTCACCACCACCACCGTTGCGAGTTCGTAAATCAAGCGGGTATTTTGAACGGCTATTGGTTCTTGGCGCCCTCTGTGTTTAGCCCTGAGAGCAACTGCTTGCCAGCCTATTTTCATATTTATTTAATCGCTTTTCTTTTAAATAAACACCAAATTTTTATTCAATCTTTGTCGAACATTCTAAACCTATTTTTTTATATTGAGCATAGCCAAAAAAGTTGGCTCATTTTAATCCATGACCAAGGAATCCGACCGAATCTCATTTTCGCAAAACTTGCCACTACTGAAACACAACTTGCAAAATTTTATTTGCACAACTGTCACTACAACAACAACGAAATTGCAACTTTACAAACATCTGCGTCTGGAAAAAATTCCAAACCTCACAATCACAAGATTGCAGCTCAATCACCGCAAATAATCCCCACTTTTGACCATGACCTTACTGAACAAACAGACTTGCATTTTGGTTAGCCACCAAAATCTACATTCGGTCCACACCTTTTGTTCTGACGTTTCATTTTCGCTAAAATATCCATTTGGGTTCCTTTTGTTCACCTGCTGAGCAATCAAAAATATGAAGTTGACATCCGTCAACTTGCTTCCATGAACAAAACCGAACAACGCCATCAACCCTTCTTTTTCTGCTATAAATTCAGCTGAATTTCCAGCAATCAGTCAGACCCGATTCGCTTCACGAAGCAAGTCAACAGAAACTTTCAACTTTCCTCAACAAGCTCATCGACAAGAAACCAAACAAAATGGCCAAGTTCATTCTGGTTCTCGCTCTCCTCGTGGCTGTCGCCGCTGTCGTTTATGGCGCTTCTTTGGTCGTAAGTTTCTAGCTTGTTTTGTTGTCTGTTGCGCGTGTAAATACGACTTTTTCTATTGACATTGTTGCGCTTTTCTGTAGAAGGACGATGAGCAAGCTGGGAAGTTTTTCAACACTATGCCAGCACTCTACATCACTTCAGCCGGCTGCCAAGGGTTTATGGCCAGTTTCCTTTCTGGTCTTCCCGCCTGCGCTACCACCACCACAACTGCTGCTACGTAAAAGTCTATTTTGTTCCTCCTGCAAACTGTAAAGACGATAGATGGCGCTGCTCGTACGGCGGCGCCCTTTTTTGTCTCTTGCACGTTTTTCTGGATTTCTAAATTAAAAGCAAACACGTATTAGCACCACGCATATTTTGTATTGTTGGGCATGTTTTGATTTGGCGCTTGTCTTAAATTATATGCATTCAGTACTTTTGGCTTCATTAAGTAAGCAAGCGACAAAATCATCATGCGTAATAAATACTATGTACATTGAAAGTGAAAGGCTACAACAGCGAGTTTTCAAACACTCAGAAAAGTTGTTTTCTAGCTTGTAGACACAACTACAGTAGAACGTTGTACTACTAGTTACAAAATTTGGACGAATTGGGCCCCTAATATTCTTAAGATTTCGCAGGTAGTATCCTTGATTTTTATCGATTCTTTTGCAATCAATGAACAGCATGCCGTTGAAACGTAATATCAAATAAAATGACAATTTGAATGAGCTAAAAACCTGTCTCATAGATTCTGTCTAGCTAGGGATGATAAGTGTGGTAATGGAAAGTCAGGAGTCAATTCTGATGTTCTCTTTTATTCCCGCAAAGATTCGATGACTTTCTCCGCTGACATATATTATAACGGTGAACGCAATCTCAACCGGTGGAATCACACCAGAATCTTCCGGTCTTTCCAGTTGTTTTGAAGAAGATGGCGTCCTCTACTCTTGGTATCGGGACAAAGATTTAATAATAGATAAACTCGAAGATTATAGGATGGTATTGAAAGTAATGTCGGTTTAATTTGGAGTTGAATGTTAACAAAACTGAATTCATGTGGGTTGATAAGTCTAGGAGGCGATCACCCACATTGATATTTGATGGAGTAGGAATAAAAGCGACAAAAACGGTGAGATATCTATGTGTGCAGATAAACAGGAACTTGAATTGGAATCCACATGTGAATTTTAGAATTAACAAGTGCAAGACATCAATGGCAGTAATTAGCAGAGCGGTCAGCAGATTTTGGGGTCTGAGGCCTAAGCTAATGAAATGGGTATATAGTGGAATTATACGACCATCATTAATGTATGGTGCTATGATTTGGGGTCTTAATATTAGTGAACGTATGAAGGGAAGATTGCAAGCGGTACAGAATACCGCGTTGAGAATGATAGCTGGAGCAAATAATAGTGTTCCAGCCAAGAGATGATCCTTGCAGTAAAAATTGTAACAGCAGTCGCATCTGGTCCTGGAAATTTTCTGACCTTTTCGATCATGGACTTGGTTAGTCTCGTCAACATTCTCTGTG
This sequence comes from Sphaeridia pumilis, assembly GCA_034698345.1. NCBI lineage: Eukaryota > Metazoa > Arthropoda > Collembola > Symphypleona > Sminthurididae > Sphaeridia > Sphaeridia pumilis. The sequence continues at coordinate 17,877 of JAQGBJ010001971.1, forward strand.
TGTGTATTCCTTTTATTTCTCAAATAACCAAGTTTCCTTTCCATATTCTGCCTCTGGACAGCCCAAATGTGTGAGAGTGACGTAAAAAACCGCGAAAATACAAACAAGATTTACAATCGCAGCGTTCCACTTGAGTTGTTGAATAACCATACAAATTCAACGTGACTTACCATTGAGTTGAACCAAGTCTATAAGCTTACGCCACTATTGAACTTTGACCGCACTTCTGACGCCACAATCAAACTTTTTCACATCGAGACAATCAACTTCAAACCAATTTCATAATCAATGCAGCTCACTGACTGACGCAATAGCAGCTGGACTCATTGAAGCTCTGCTGACAAACTCCGCTCGTATCGGTATAAAATCCACCGAAATCAATGTTAAAACCATCAACTTCCGATTCGCCTTCTACCGAAGCAAGTCAATTGGATCTAGCAGCTCAAGTCAGACAACACCAAGTCTTCATCACAATGGCCAAACTCTTTTTAGCTCTCGTGGCGCTCCTTGTCGCTGTTGCCACTTGCGCTTTCGGCGCTTCTGTGCTCGTAAGTCTCATAGTAAAACATGAAATTTGTTTGAGCCGTGTGACTGACTTTTGTTCATTTACTGCAGACTGACGCTGACGTTGCAGAAGCCAAGTTTGGTACCTTCAACACGTACCCGTATTTCTACATCTCGCCAGGCCCAAGTGGACCCTGTCAAGGTTTGTTCGCTGCAGCATTCCAAGGACTTCCCGCCTGCACCACCACACCACCTCCGACGTAAAAAGATATAACGTGAACGTTCGATACGCGCATGCGTGAACCATTCAGAAAAGCTCTGATCCTGATAATGAAAACAGTTTCCTTGTGCCGTTGCCGTCGTGCGGACATTGAATAAAATAATACGTGCAAACTGTTTCTTGCATTTTGAAAAGTGGAGAAAAGATAAGGAACTGAAGTATAGAATGGAAGACAGCAAAATTTATTTATCAACGAAGTGGCTGCAATAATTTTTTTACATATATTACATTCTTTCTGCCTGCAAGGTGCAATCGACAGAGGCATAGGTGAAAGCAGCGACGAGCGCCATCTGTTGACGCCCGGTTCCGCTCCACCTCCGCATAGGCTTTAGGATGGAGGAGCTGCAGCTGGAGCTTTGGTGGTTGTTGCGCATGCTGGAAGGCCTGACAAGAGTCCGCCGAGAGGACCTTGACAACCGTTGGCGTTAATGTAGAGCCACGGAAGCGTGTTGAAGCCCTTGGCGAGCTCCAGCTCCAAATCTTGCTCGTTCTGAAAAACCAAAGAATTTTAAGTGTTAATTTGGCCGGAATCAGAGAAGAAGGTTTTGAGGGAAA
>JAQGBJ010001972.1:0-19202 GCA_034698345.1 Sphaeridia pumilis
CGTAATTCAAACAGATAGGAGCCAACAGAAGCCAAAAATTGAAGGCTGGTAAATAGGCAAAAGTTCGCAGCCTGAAAAAGAGAGAAAAAGTACACACATGAAAGGTCACCACAGCCGCACATTACATCCCGCGTCACTGCCCACAGTCTACAGCCGAAAAAAGTCAACCCAACTTCCACTACAATACTCTCGCGTCCTTTTTCTACCAAAACTATATATTATCTCCGGCTCATATTTTCTCTAAAGGAAATATGACATTCATTCACCTATCCCATCCACTTGCATTCCTTCGAAACCGCAGAACCTCGCCGCGTCCCTTCCATCCACAATGACCAGTACTTGCTGCTCCGCGCGTCCCACAACTTTCTCCACAGATAAAAACATTTATAGCAGATACTTGATCTTTAGATAACTGCTTTCCGAAGGCCATGCAGTATTTTCTTTTTAAAAAAACCTCAACCATCTTCGCATTCCTCAACGTTCTCGTTCACTTACTCACTATAACAGACAAATGATGTTGAAACATATTGTGGCCGCGAAACAAGAATCCAAAACTTCCCACACGAACTCAACGATTACAAGCGCGGGGGAAAAGGGTTGATGAAAAATTTGTTATGCGAAAACGCATACTTTTCTTCCTCTTTACTTTTTCAATATTTCTTTGTCAAGTTGGCAACTTTTCGGAGATTTCCGTCTTCCGCTTATGTAACAATAGCTCTCGGAGCAACTTGAAAATTAGCTCCTTCAAAGTCATATATCATTCATGGGAAACTAATTTCTCTGTACGCCTCCACTGGAAAAAGGACCAAGAAAGACCATCATCACACAAATTCCACCTCGCTCACCATCATCCCAGCCACAACACACCCAATAACCAGACCTAAAAGCTAAACCGACATTTTACATGCACCTAAAAACATGGCCACTAACAGCAAGTATGTATCCGGAAGGGAAATCCAAGTTACAAGTTTGCCATTCCACCCGCCCACCAAGTACGCAACAAACGAAACAATTTCAACAAGTACTTGAAGGATCCCACACATTTGTCCTCCATTCAATTCCCGTCCACAAAGTATGCTCCGAATGGCTTTCTTATAAAGTCTACATTTCTGGCTACAGATTAAGAAATATTTTCAGATTTTGCTACGACTAGGAATATAATATCACTGGTCCGATCCACTTCAAAACAACCTTACCAGATCAACTATATATATTTACGAGTCTTTTCAACACTTTAGTACTTTGCCTGTAGTAATCGTACTGTAGTCACAAATTTTTCATCCAAGTCTTCCCAAAAAACTGGCATTCAAAATCCCCTCATCGTTTGTTGGTAACTTCGAGCCAAGTCTTGCGTTCCTAATGGTACCAGCATGGAAAGAAAGCAGTTAGAAACTGCGTGTAATTTACACACGGCCATTTGCTCCATTCACTAGTATAAGACACCCGCATACGCCGTCGCTTCCACTAATTTCGCCATGTACTTCTTCTTCTTCTTCTTCTTCTTCTTCTTCTTCTTCTCTTTCCACTGCCGCTTTCCCCAACCCAAACTTGTACCGCAAACACATGAATTGTTCACAATATACACGCTGCAGAAGCGTCTGCTCCTGTCTACCTCAACATGGCCACATCTTGTCTTCTACCTACAAAATGGCAATCTGGCTCTACTAGGCCCATGTTGTTTCCAAAGTTGCCATTATTACTGCCACTGCCTCCTCCACCAACTTGAAATCCTTTTGGGTCTGCCTCTGCCTGCCTGCTGGCTGACACTTCTTCTAGCAAGCAACAACACACTTTCCCGCTAAACTTTGTCTACCTTCCTGAAACCACAACCAACAAATGTTCCAAAAAGAAACAAACCAATTACCTTGTCATTCTGCAAGTGGCAAACGAGGCTGGATTGTCCTGATCCGAAAACTCAGGCAATGATCCTTGCAACATCACAATTCGGAACGTCAGGAAACCAACGGCCTGCAAGTACACAGTGACATGTTAAACAAACTTCAGTTTATTCTTCCCGCACAAATTCAAGCCAACTTACCCCCAACGCAATAATAAACAACCGTCGCACCAACTGATTCAACTTGTGATTCCATCTTCTCGAAAATAAGAAACTGTAAACAAGGAAATTTTCGGTTAGTATGAAGAATCAAGAAAGATACGCTTCCGTCGCCCTTGTCGCCAAAGACGTCGACAACCGATAATTACTCCATTCACTCGTTAATTGAATTGAGTTGTTCATGATGTTCATCCACTTATAATAGCTTCTTGTTGGTCTACTTCTCCTCCGCCTCCTTCTGCTTTCTCTTGCCATCATAGCTTAATTGAATAATGATTTAAGCGTCCTTCATTACATAACGCAGCTCTTCGACAAAGGACGACAAGGTCTTGAGCGAGAAACTCTCCAGCGAACAAGTACATGGCGTCAAACACACATGTCCTTCTTCATACATGAGAATGCATCCTCGAGTTTACTTTCTCCTCTTATGTTATATATAAATACACACGAAAAACTAGAAGGCAAAAGGGAAGACGAAGAAGCAGAAAACAACCAAATAACATGACACTTTCCTTGGCACACAGCCGTCCATCAGACAGAGGATCCATTGAGAAACGTGCCATCGTGTTACACGCCATGTTACCTTTCATACGAAATTTCTTGTCCTCCTCCTATCGCCCCAACCAAAGCAAACCGATGGATATATACCAACAGCAAGAATTTTCAGAGTGACAGGCAGCCGTCTTATCATACTTACTTTTTGATTAAGTATCTATGAAGATAAACGTCCCATGTAAAATTTATCCCCAAAACTGTAATTCCATGTTCCTTGGACAACATTCCACCGAAAGCCAGTCCAATCGATGTCACAATAAGCCACGTCCTCTCCATCTCCTTTTGGTATCTGAAACAAACAAACAAAACATTCGCATTACCGCAACTTGTCATGAAACCACATTCATACCTAATGTATACAAGTATATAATATAATGTAACAACATTCAGTCAGTTTCGTAGACAGCCGCAAGTGTCTTCTTGTACACTCCACCCCCGAAGAAAACACCAGGCTAAGAACAACATGGGTGAAAGTGACAAAAACTGTTTCCACGTGTATTATATTATATATAGAAGCTTTCAGCGAAAAATTGTCGTTGTTGCCACCCTAGAAGCTATTGAAAGTCGCACCGTTGGTGCTAATTGTCCCTTTTCTGATATCCATCATCCTGCCGCCTTTTATTAATGGCTTTACCTTCATCAAAATTACCTGTGAAAGGCTCTCAACAATTAATTAGAGGGAAAATTGACGCTTTTACAGGTCGCAACAAAAACAAGAAACTAAAAACACGTATTTTGACAACAACGACGTTTATGCATAATTACGCATCCACTTAAGCAAAAGGCTCCGCCCCGGATCCAACACTTAAAACGTGGCTAATTTTAACACATTAAAGTGTTTCCGATTCGATTACCATCTTCAGACCCTCAAATAACATTTGATTTACACATTGGCTTATACTTATACGTCTAATCTCTATTCACATCGCTCCCGCCGCCGCCGTCTTCCCTCTCTCGTCCATTTACCTAAATGCACCGAATATCCATTCGCAGGTAGACGTCGTCGTGTCGTCTATCAACAAATTCTAAAGACTGTAATTTCTAGACTAGCAAAAGTAGCTGCCCTTCCCTTGTTCAGCATACAATTTTCTCCTGACACAGTTATATACGCCTAACTCTACTACTTTACCTGCCTCGGCGCCCCGTATTTACACATGTATAACTGAGCGCTAGGGAAGCGGAACACCTGTAAATTATAGCACAGAGTTGGCAGGAGGTACATAAACAACCCGTTTCCGTGTAAACAAATAACTGTTGACGGGCACACATTTGCAGGATGAAAACATGACATTTTACACACTACTATACTGCAGTAGTTGTTGCTAGTCATAGTTCGAGCCGACACATTGTAAACTTGTCACACAAAACTCTAGCCAAACTTACGCTCCGCTTGACAGAACCCAATTGGACCCTATTATCCTACTTTTCGGGTTTTTCACCGTCAAGCACATTTGTATGTATGTATACACTCAGTCAGTGGGAGAAAAAGAGGGGAAAGAAATTAGGTGAAATATATTCAACCTCGTATACAAACTTTCCAGGTAAAAAAATTGTAACATTTTTTCCAGTAGACTTGCTTCGCTAATAACAGCTTGTCTGCCGCCGATACTGTCAGGTGTGCAAAACTTGTTCAATTTTCAACTACATTCAGCTTGAGTCATTCAGCCAGTTTCATTCAGCCTCCATAGATTTCAGGCGGAAGTATGGCAGCAAAAGTGACTGAAAATGAGACTGCTGGGAGGCATATATTTGACGGAGAGAAAGTTACAGATCGCCTTTGGATACAAAATAAGTTTCTCTTCTCTTCTGGGCCTGACATGAAGGAAAGCGTATTGATGAATATCTCTTGTGTGAGCAAAAGCCTACGGAAATGGAAAAACCTCCAACAAAATTTATCACAAAATTCACTCTGTGACACACACAATGTGTATAAAAATTTATTCAATTTTGAAACTGATTATTCCATCACGGTTTGCTCAAAGAATCAATCTACCGCTCAAATCCCCGGATTTTCAAAAAGGATCTATGCGCATTTCATAGGATCATGTAATTCAGCCTTGACTTTCCAATGGCTTCAAAAGTCTTGCAGCAGCAGCAGCAGCACCAAAGCAGGACAAATCAGACGCGGAACACTGAAAACTACACAACACCATGTAAGGCTACGACTATAGTCGAATCACAATAAGCAATCTATAATTAGAATCGACTGGTGAAATTTGATCCCTTTGAAGTCTCTAGCCTAGGAAACAAGATCCACGTTTGATCCTCCCAAAGTCGTCGTGTACCGTTTTATCATCAACTTTTCTCAAATTCTACTCGCGTTTTGCAAACTGTAGATACAACAACAGCAGCAGCAACAACCGTATGGACCAAGGAAGAGTAGCGGAAATCTTGCCGCATTTCCGTCATTGCTCCACGTGACTCGTCGGAGGCCGCTGCTGAAACCATTTTGGCGAACAAGTAGCAGGCAGCATTTCCACGTAAAGTTTAATCGCTTTATCATTCTCACCTTGCTACTTTGCACTTTCTCCTTCTCCTTTTCTTTCCTCGTCTGCCTTGGCTTGTTCTTGGTAAACTAACTGTAGAAACCAAAGTCAATTCCATGCTTGTACGCCTGCCAAAATGAAAACACACGGCTTTCCTCCTTTTCATGTTCCAGGAAACATTGCCCAGCCAAGGAAATCTAGTCCACGTGTGTGCTTTTTCTACCGCAGCGAACCCTCGGCTCTAACGTCTCTGACAGACATATTGACTGCTGGCAAAATTTGCACAGGAAACGTGCCGGATATTGGCACGCGAAATGCATTTCCACCATCGCCATCATTGGTAACATACGCCGTTGGCATTGAAATACTCCAAGTTCCTGATCCAAATATCCACCATCTTCCCGCCGCCAAACCTGTCGTCCATCGCGTCCTCCAATTATGCGTAATCAAAATTCAATTTTCCCGCCATCTCGTTTTTTCTGACCTCAGAAATGTCTTGTGGAACAGGAAGGAGCAATATTTATTTCCATAGTGTCCTCACACAAAACCCCCTGCAAAGCTGTAATGGTCACTTCTGGGCCAACCTCCTGGAAAGCTAATTTGAAAATTGCCGAGTAAATAGCCCATGTTTTTCTTGTTAACGATTCCTTGGATGGAATCCTCGCGGCCATCCTCACAGCAGGTCTTTTGGAAGAAACAATAAGAATTCCTTAAAAGCGCCCTTTGTTAATTTCTTTACCATTTTTCCGCGTCCTCCTCTGCTCATCAAGCCCGTTTCGGAATGTGAGCTTTAACTGACCGGAACATATGTAACTGTCTCCAAGCCCATTACGTTCAGTGGCCATGCAATGGCCAACCCAAACTTCTTCCTTCTTCTTCTTTTTCTTCTTTTTCTACTATAGTCCCAAAACAGTATTTATGCCGCGAATTCTCGACCGACACTAAGTTGGTCTCTTGAATTAATTCCAATTAGGACGACACTAGTAGTTGTATATGGCCGCAGTTCCAGCAGTCAGTCGCACACTTGTTCTTTTTGGCCCAAACCTAACCAACAGCCTCGTTTGCAATACATTAAGAAAATGAGAGCTAAATCTTTCCTCCACATCAACTTCAAGGTTAATTTACTAAAATTTCTCCCTGAAAGCACACAACTTTCTCTTCACTCACTCATTTATAGCCAATTTTCAAAGCCTGCCAAAAAGCAAGAAAGAAAACAGTTTAGAAAATTTTCTTGGCACCACTTCACCCTCATATACCGCCAACACTTTCCGTCTTCACGGCTCTTAATACTCTGCCTTCTCGGCTGTATTACAAACTTTCCATTATAATCCCCACGCTACCGACCGACCGGCACACCAAGTCCATACCCGGAAACTTGCAAGCTCTTCTTTCATCGACATGCTCTTCTTTCGCCCTCGATATGTTCAGCCAAAAAGAATGTACACACACTTTCTTTTTCCAACAACTTTTAATACAAAGGTCATGCACACACATAAAGTCCACATACACATCCGTCCATATATGCACACAATCTTGCACCCTTTCTCCACCACCACCCAAAAACTTTTTGGAGAAAAGTTTTTATACACGCGGAAACGGCTTTTACCCGGATAAAAATCTCTAATTAAACCTTGTTTTGCCAATAAGCCCCTCAGATTTCTTGTTGTTCTTCTTGTTCGTCTTCTTCCGGGACGGACATGGCCAAAAATACATATATAAATGTACGTATACATACCTGCAATAATAATGGAAGCTTAACAGTAGGAAAAGCCCTGCTAGCAAATCCGCTCGACCCACAACACCAGTCACCTAGAAACAAGAAAAATATAATAGCGTATTAGTCAAGTGCCGTCTTATACTTTTTTCTATTGGCTTTTCCAAGTACGCGTGGCAAGAGAAGAATTACAAGCTTTCGATTCCAAACAAGTTTTTCTATCCCCTAACATACATATGCGGTAGATTGAAAATGTTTATGTATATATTTTTTCTCCTTGTATAAAAAAATACACTTCTTACCGCTTCAGTGTGAATCGGATGAACTGCAAAATGGACGCCAGCGAGCAAGGCACAAAGCCTACTCGTCCTTGCTATTTCGACACACGTCTTGACAAAGAGTGCTGCGACGGAGGCGTGCAAAATCACGTTGAACACGTGGTAGCCCATGGGCTCGGGTCCATGAAAAAGCCGGTTCAATCTGCAATACACAAGAAGAAGCATTCCATTATCGTCTTTTATTATCCGCAAGGCGAGGTAAATCTCGCAAGATTTTGTCCCACACTTTTCGACAACTCGGCCCAAGAAGCACATGAAAACGTAATAGAGAATCCAATGAAGCGAAAGAAGCAAACAAGCGTAAGCGAGCGGACATTAGGAGGTTCTTTGCTACGAAACTTTGGGGAATTCAAGGAGGGAAAGTCCAAAAGCGACTGCTTCACAAGCATCAACTCATGAAATTATTTTAGGCATAATGAATATTGCTGGAAAGCAACCATGGCCAAAACCCGGACAAATATTAGCACCATTACTAATTAATTGAAATGCCCGCATTTCCTTATGTGCGATTTGGAAAATATTTACGGAGTCTTGTGGACTTGAGGCCCTTAAAATTTCATATAGTTCAAGTATACACGTGGAGAAATACAAAGTAGGAGAAGGGAAAGCATAAATAATTACGTGTTTTCCGCCATCTCTCTTGTTGTCAACAATAGATTCGTTTACAAAACTGTAAAATCCTCGCAGCTTTATAAGAGATTTCAAGGGTTTTGAGAAAACGTAATGCTTTTTGAATTGAAAAGGGACACAACACCATGAACACATTGGCTTTGCTTGACTTGCTCAAGGCAATTACCCGCGGTAAACTATCAGTAGAGCGAATGTGTGAGCAATAATATTCCAGCTTCCGAATATTACTGTGAGATTGCTATTGCTTCGTGGAGATTGAGAGACGGATTCGACCAACTTTCCGGAATATTATATTCGAATGCACACATTCGCCTCTCGCCAAAATATCCGAATATATATAACCTCTCGTATGTAATTTGTCCGCTATTTCAACCAGCTGTTGCCCTTCAAATTTCCACTGTATTAGCCTGACCCATGTCATTTCTGACTCATGTCATCCGGCTGGTTTGTGCCGATAATTGACAAGTCTATTCGACTTGCAACGACGCTCACTCTCTTTTCGGTCAACGTTGCATATGACCATTGACAAAAGTTGAAAACTACTTGGAACCATAGGCTTCTTCGGTTTGGTGTTCTCAACGATAAATCTGAGAGGGAAGAAACATGACAAACGTACATGTATGTGTGTATGTGAAAACAAAATTATCAAGTTGCAAAGTTTGTAGCTCAAGGGACATTGGGAGACTGAGGACGGGCACATTGGATTTGAGAAGATAACATTTATTTTCTACGCTTCAGCGCGCCACATCAAAGTGAATTTTTTCTAGAAAAAATGTACCACCACCGTATACTACTTTGTGAAAAACCTGTCTTGAAAATCTTCTTCTTTTTCTCTCCTCCTACTTACCTCAGCGACCAAATTCTGACTTTTAAAACAGCGAGTAAATCGAATTTGAAAACCAGTCCGGGATCCAGCAAAATCTTTTATTATTATATTCTTCGCCAGCTTTCATTCTTTCGGTCTCGTCGTCCTAGTTTTCCAGAAAAAAAGATTCGCATCATCACTCGCTACTATATACTTCTTCTTTTTCGATACTTTCTCTCTCTCTTTATATTCCCACCTTGTTGAATTACATCAAAGTCTGAGAACGTACTCGCCTCTTGCTTACTCCTCCTTTACTACTGCTCCAGATTTTGCGTCGAAACGATGGACCGTCATCATAAATCACTCACCATTCGCCACAGCCTTTGAGAAGGCCCACCAAGTTTCACGCCAAAATTATTGTTCCACATGTGAATCAATCGAGTCGTAATGACCATTTCACCTGTCATTTCGCTCTCTCTCTTGCTCCTCTCACCGACTTTTTCCAAAGTGCAACCAAACCGTCATGTTACGCTCCAGCCCTTAATGTTTTAATGCCAAAAGTTTGTAGGCTGTCCCCGAGGACTGACAGCTCTTGTCGTTATTGGTCACCTACTTTATTTCTTCTAATACAATTAAACGGAAAAGGTTTTTCCCAGGGACTTTTTATTCCCGCTCCTGACCATCACTACACACCCGGCAAAACCCACACAAAAGAACCCGCGCAACTTTTGCTAAACCGATATCATCGCCACGGCTACGCTAAACTAAACCAATTCTCGACTCGGTGAAAGGATACTATAGGATGGGAACAAAGGGAGGCCGAATCCCATTTTCGTCCAGCTACCTGCGTTTTGAAATAACTTGTAAGCCAGCTACCGTAAATCTGTCTGCCGAGTATTCAACCTTCTTTTTGTTTGGCGTATCGTAGCCGCAAATCTTGCAACTAATCCTCAGCTTTTTCCAACCATTGTGTCCCGCCTTCCTTCCCGTCCACATACATGTAAGACCTTTCCGGCTGCCTTGAGCCTTTTTCTTCCTTCGACCATAACACAACTTGTATTCTTCTTCTTCTTCTTCTAGTCGTTGCGTAAAAGTTTTCTTTTTCACACACATATTTCCGTTATGAATACGCATACCGTTTACCATCATCTTTGTAGCATTTTGGAATAACAAACAGCCTTCCATCCATCCATATATATGCAGTCAGCCAGCTTTTGCAATTCTTCCTCTTTCTTCAACCGTGTATTCTATGCGTCTCCTCATTCTGCATCGTCCAGCCTTTGGCCTTGCAAATGCATCGTGAAAATGCTTTCACCAAAGTTGCATGCCCAGTGCCAACGAACCGCTGCTGCTGCTGCTGTTAACCTAATGTCGTAGCCATAGCACTGTCCATGAACCAGTAGTAGAAGAGAAAGCACGGCAAAAGCACTTTGTGTAACTTGAGGCACTTTTGGCATAGGGAATTTTGGGTGCGTTTTCCAACTCTCTCTCCCTCTCGCACTCTCTGTTTGATTTTCGCCTTGTTCTTGCTGACTTTCTTTCGCGCTGCACCTCAAGGAATTCTTTCTTTTCTCTTTGGGTTTTTTCGCTTCAACAGACATTCCTAAGCTTGGGTTATGCTTTGATGTATAAAAGTTTAATGATGATATTTTTGCTCCTTCTCCTCAAATTGCCGGGCTATGCAGCAGTGGAAACGAGCACCAACAACCAGCAGTAGACCCTCAGGTATTGTCTCATTCAACCAACACACTCGAGATGCACAATAAAATTTTCATGCTTCTTTCCCTTTTCTTCTTCTTATTTTCCCCGTCAAACAAACATGGGAACAACACAAACACACACACACATACACAGCATTCCACCTCCTTGAAGGTTCCTCAATTCCCTTGTTGAAAAACTCCTTTCTTCCACCATAAACAACGAGCCCAGCTTTCGCATCCTCAGAAAGAGTAGCCTCTGACTAAATGCCAGTCAAAATCCCTGTTCGGAAAACCAATACAAAATAGTAGCTACGGCTAAATGATGAAATTCCACAAGGCAACATATCCCACCGAATAGCCCGCAGTAAATTGGCCTTCTAAAAGGACAACAAGGATAGGATTCTTTTGATCCTTCTTCTTGCCATAATGTTTCGCCTTGTTGGTTTCGCCGGCAATATATTTGCTCGAGGGCGCTTCCAGCGTCATGTATTATATACCCAGTTGTAAAACCATCTGCATATTTGCCCTCCTTCTTGACTTGCAAAAACATGTTTATCCCGGGACTTTTGCACCAACGGACCGTGTAAGCCGCATTTCCGTTACTGGTTAAACGATACTTCTTCATTGTCTCAGTCAGTCTTTACTACCACCAGAAAACCCGGCCGACGAGCATGTGTATTCAAACATGCTCTTGGAATTTCTCTCCATCCAACAAACTACATCTCTACTACAACGTGCATAGACAAAAAGAAAGGCATTGGACCGGAACACGCGAATCTAGTTACGGGGAAACCGATTCATCAGCAGTGGAGCATCAGGAGCCTCATCGGTCCATATTTCGAAAATCCCGAAACACACTTTTTGCACACTCAGCATTGGACAGTTAAGCTCGTTTGTCCTGCAAGGGAATCTATAATTTTTGAGCCCGGCAAATAGCGCAATAACAGCAGACGGAGACACAAAAACAAAAGGAGAGAAAGTTATAGATCCCCGCATGGAAATATTCCCACACCAACCTCATGAATATCATTGTGTATGGTTGGATGCGGAATTGTGGACCATTTGAAATATTGGGTTCTTTTGAATTCAGCTGACGTTTTTTTGGATTCAATTTCCAAAATGCTGCTGACATTGCGCTTCTTTCCAACTGTCACTCGTCCTGACACTCATGTCGTCCCATCATCCGACACAACAACAACAAGTGACTGATTCGACCTGAGAATCGTCATCAAGTATATACAAGACAGCAGATGAACAAGAAAGAACAAAAAGTGGCGGCGGTGGCACTACACCACTTTTGGACGAATCGACTACTACGCCAAAAGAGACCGAGAGATTGCGTCAAGATAAAGGCAAATGCAGGGGTAATTTATAGCGTTCTGCATTTGTCCTCTCGTCTCTACATCGGCCGCCACGAATCCTTTAAGCCGACGAGTCCATCGTGTGTGTTTGGTTTGAAACGAGACTTTCACAAGAGCCAGCTCGCTTTCACTACTCAAGAAGCTCGTGATCATGTGGTAAAAAGCGAGCTCGACGGATCTTGTTTGTGTATACCAACATCCGCATCAACTCCTCCATCATCCCCGTCAACCAGTCTGGTTTCCCAGTAACCAAAATTGAATTTCCTTTCTGTACCCTTTTCCTAATTATCACACCTTGTGATTGAATTTCCAAAAGTAACATACATCGACGGCCATAGTATTAGTCACATACGCTAAAATCCAGCAACTTGTTACATGTGTGTATTACATTTGAAGCCCCAAGCGGGGGGTGGGGGTAGAATTACTGTATAAACTGTATGTATCGTGCATATATCTTTTGGGAATCATCAATCCAAGCCTGGATAATGTAACGTATGCAAAGCTCCTCGAGAGCCCTCATCCCAGATTAGTTCGCGTCCAATATAAACATACCAAAATAATGCCTCACTGATCCTTTAATCAGGAACGGGCAAATCACCTTTTACCAATTTCCCCACCTTTTTCAAAAAAACAGCTCTCAAATACCTGACCACTCGGAGTATTCAGTTGTCCCTTGTAAAGATTGTGAATCCCCTTTTCCACTTTCCCTATAAAGTAGAATTTCGAAGAGACTACGACGAATTCCATCCAAGTTTACCTCTCTCTAGCCGTAGAAGCTTTTATGGGAACCAAAGCAGCCTGCTTGCACTTTTGGTGAAAGTATTCATCAAAGTCGGTTCTTTTGCTAGGTCTACGAGTCGAGGTGGTAGTCGCTGTAGATAGCTATTGGTTCGAGGCAGGTGCTTTCTCGGATCCTTCCTGCGGTCCGTTCTGGCTTTAAAGCAAGATAAATTATTTCCAGCAGTTGCTCCAAAACGATAACATTTATTCGTCCGGCCTCGGATTTGTGCCATTGATTTCAAACCTTTCCCTTTTCTGACTCTTCAATCTCTTCTCTCGCTCTCATTCATCCCATCCATCCTGTCCTTCAATGCATTATCCCAAAATTTCACCTTTTTCTCCTCCTCCAGCACCTGTATATGTTCCCGTGGTTCCTGAACAAACTTGATTTTTGGGGAGATTTTAACAACGACAATATTGTCAAAAGCTCCAGATATATTATGGATATATATATATATTATGGATTCCATTATGGTTGACCACACGCTAATTTCATCAATGTGTTCTAGTTGTTCTAGCTCTATGCTTAACAAGGTAATAGTACCATAGCATTTTTTATCTTGAATGTCTCTTGTCTACGGGTGGGAAAAAATCTCGACTGGTGAAAAATGAATTTCATTCCATTAATTACGTCTAGTGGAGCGAGTAATTAATCAAGACTTGTTTTTGTTTACAGTGGTAGAAAGCCCATTGTTATGCATTCAGCTGGATTCAGCTCTACAGCTTTCTGATTTAGCTTACCTGCCATCCAATTTATCACTTCATCATCATCAATCCCCCCCCTTCCAAGCTTTCTCCACCGCCGACAAGATCCAATAACATTCACCAACCAACATTTTTACCCAAAAATTGAGCTTTTAAGGCCATGTTCGACGTGCATTCTTATATTCAGCGTTGACGACGCATCCATCTTCATCACAAGCGGGAACAAGAATAATACTCATACACCTTTACCTTGGACTTGTGAACAAGTCAAGAAGGCAACTTTAGGGAAAAGCTATTGCATTGTTTACTTTGGTGGCTCACTTTTGCCGTAACTCAAGGCAAGGAGATTGTTTTACCTCCGCCTCCTTCACCGGACCAATTTCTCCGTCACGGGATTAAATTTAATCGAGAGCTGCAGAGTCGTGGATGTGTGCCCAAGGTTCTGGAAATCGAAATGTTATTCTTGTCTAAACAAAGCCATGTATGTATATACACGTGGACGGAGCACACAAGTGCGAGGAATATATAGGATGGGGGAGAACCCTTTCGGAGGATAAAGAAAAATACCCTATTGTTTTCTTTTCCGGTTATTTTGGCAACAATATCCAACCTGTCACTTCAACACCCTCCAGAAATATAAAGACACCTCAGGCTCGAGCCTCTCCTGATGGAAAACCGATTATGCCCGACCGAATGCGCTTAAAACTGTTCCTCATCCCTGTTCCCTCTGGCAACGTCCGACTTTGATATTCACATTTACTTTAGCCCAGGCAGGCACACAGTGTTATTTCAGCGACGAATCAGGCCTGAAGTTACCATGGAAGAATGCAGGGAAAGTGTGCCAATAACGTTGATGAAGACAGCCACGAGTATATATTGCCTTTAGCATAAATTACAATGACGTGCAATTAATTGGGACGAGGAGATTGTTGAGAGGGCCAAATTACCAATTCAGGATATTAAAAGGCAATCAAGGTGATGATAGTGATGAGGAGGTTTCGTGCAGGTCCCAAAAGAGCTGGAGAGCATCGCCACGTTCTAGATGCAACCTTACGGCAAATTAGCTCGGCTTGCATGTTGTGGTGCGTGTCGAGCGAGCAGAACAAGTAGAAGAAGTGGTCCCACCAACAACCAACTTGCAGAACCCGCCAAGGGCCTTTGATCAAACGAGGGTGTGAAAGTCGATCGGGTGAATCCCATCTGATAAACACAGCCGACCAAATAATATCAAGTATGTACATGCCGCCGGTGGACCCTCCTACACTTTTGGTCTTCTTCTTCTTCTTCTTGGTGAAAGTCTATATACTCGGAACACATATTATTTTGGACGGTCGACAGCGGCGGTGGTATCACCTCAAGCAAAACTTGGGTATCATCTCGATGATGATCCAAGCTTTCGTACATGTGTGTGCCGGCACACACACAAGTGTTTTTACTCCTTTCTCTCATCGTCTCGTCGTCCATGTCTTGCGTTTCGGGGTATCCCTGCCAACCCAAACCATTTCCGTCATGGCCAGATGAGCACGTTTTCTAGATGAAACGCTACTTGAATGGTAAGCGGATGATAAAACATATGTAAATTCAGTTTCCACATGGAATTTAACCTCGCACATAAGCCGCCCAACATTTCCCCGCTTTTCAACTTTGATACTTGTTCTTCACCCAACATATCCGCCTCAGGGAAACTTGGCAAAAATTTCGCAAACTCACACACAATCCCCCAAAATTTTCAAACGAGCCAACATAAAAGATTAAGCAGAGAAACTGCTAGTTTTTACATGTATATACAACATATATGACATAGAGTTGAAAGAGGGCACGAGTCAGGCCGTAAAAGGTCCTGTAGTACTCAGTGAGTACAATACAAGTAGATGCAATTACTGGTGACACAAGTGAGCCGAAATTACGGCCGTTATCCTCTACTATACCCGCTTCCCAAATATTCTTACCACTGAATCCCCTCGTATACTTAACAAGAGAATTTATCTAATAGTGTCAAGAAAGTCGTCTTGAATGTTGCAGACCATCTTTTCTTCTCATAAGCCGCTTACACAATTTAAATGGCTTCCTTGAAAAAAATCGCTTCTTCAGTTACACATAATATTCTCTGCTATAAGACATCAATCCACATGGATGATGACGACGCTTTGCCAATTACAAAGCGTTGTGGGATCCCAATAAATTTATGGATTTTCCCTACTTGTCCAGTACCTCAGTCAGTTGCTCATTATGGGCCTCAGCGGGGTGGATTCATTTTTCCGCTCTTTGAATCCACGCAACCTGGGCGGCAAGAAGTACCTTCAATTTTGTTTTGCTCTATTTCTTTTGTCTTTTGATGGGAAAAGAAAAGGGAAAAGGTGGCTCTTTATAAAGCTATTAATTTCGGTTAACCCGAGGGTGCTCCTCCTTACACGCAACTACAACAACTTTTACCCAATTTATATATCTCACTACTAATAATACCTGCTTCACGACACGGCCACCACAACTACTATGCTTTTGGCCCCTGCTATGATCCCACCAAAACTTTTATCGCGTATATTCATACAAGTACATGCATGTGGGCAGGCTCCTTATGTACGTTGTAGGTTCCTTGGACCTTCTTCCTCTTCTTTCTGCAACAAGCTAATGCCCGGTAATAATAGCTTCCAAGTCCGCTTTCACCGCGGAATCCGCCCGCCCGCCGTCCGTTTCTCTCACAGTACTTTGGGTCCAAAAAAGAAGAACCTTGTTGGACTCACTCACAGTCGGCAGTACTGTGTATACGTAGGTGTTGGTTTGGGTAATAAGAAAAATACTTTTTCCAAAGGCTACTACTATCCCTGTTCCACCAGCTCCCGCCTGTGGTCGTCCGTAGTGGCAAAGGGAAAAAGAATGAAAGATATTTCATTAGCGCCCATCGCCCCTCCACGCTAACGAAACAAAGAAAAGCTTCTTCTACTACTTGTCGGCACGCAGTCAGAGCTGGCAAGAATTACGTGCTCTTGTTTCCCCTTGATGAACAGCCTTTAGTGTATCAGAAGGACATGGCGAAACGTCGGAAAGCTTCTATTTTCCCTCTCTTTTTCAAACTTTACGACTACTGACCAAACGAGTTGAAGCAAAGCAAAAGCTTCATATCTATATACAAACCTCCTCCTACTTTTTCTTCTTCGCCGTCTCCTCTCACCAGAATATCCTTTCTCCACCACTTTTTCCGCCTTAAAAATCTTTCAAAATGTCCCCGCGTCCTCGTAAAAGATGGAATTAAGGTCCTTCTCAGCCTCGTTTTCTTTGCCGAGCAGTAGTAGTGTCTGTCCACACTTTTGCCTTTTTCTTATATGCCTTTGTATCAAAGTGAGAGACACACACATGTAGTTGAGACGACGACACTTTCTACACACTACTCGCGCCGTTTTTGCCCATCCAACAAGAACAAGTACATATGATGAACGACCGTGTGGACTCCACTAAAAGTTTCCGGCCTCTCCTCACATGATCTTCAGTGTGAAAAGTCACTAAGCGACCATATATAATCAACTTGTGACGCTTCCAAGAGCTCTAAAGAGAGCCATCTATAAAGTCTCTTCTTGAAAGACTCCGCCGTCCTCGCCTATATGTAAGCTGTAACGACACTTTTGCACCCCCTCCCCCGTTACCGGAAGTTGCTCCAAAAACGCACTTTTTATATCAGTGCAGTAGTAGGTTCCTATAAAATTCGCGGGCATTTGCGAAAT
Source organism: Sphaeridia pumilis (assembly GCA_034698345.1). Lineage (NCBI taxonomy): Eukaryota > Metazoa > Arthropoda > Collembola > Symphypleona > Sminthurididae > Sphaeridia > Sphaeridia pumilis. Next base: position 16,847 of record JAQGBJ010001972.1, read on the forward strand.
GGCCTCTGAAATTCCGGAAGCAGATTGTAACCATGTACATATGTTTTGTTTACGGCCACGGGAATGACTGATGTGGCAGAGATACATCTTGATCACGTTCATCATCATCACTCGAAATCCACCGTTTACACGACACTAAGGGTTTCTTGGGACAAGATTTTGTCTTTTTTCACCCAAGAAATAATAAAAATGGGCTCATATATATATATATACCCTTTTGCCTAGAGCAAATCCTGTGAAAACATGGCAAGATATACGCTCCAGACAAATTGGCCTGTGGTGAAGCAAGAAGAAGAAGAGAGAAAAAATAAGAACGTGACCAAGAGGAGAACATTTGTTCGTTCCCTGTGTTTCGCCATTTTCCATGGCCACTTTTTTCCCGCTGGATTTTTTCCACATTACGATATAAACTGCAACGTTAAATATATACGTTTCTTGTATAACTTGCTCTTGAGCAACATTTGCAGCCTACTTTTTCCCTTCAGGCACGTAAAAATTCCGACCATCCCTCCTCCTTCAATATTACTTTTTTCCCTTCCAGATCCGCCAGTAACTGTCCATACAAAAATTTGGTCACACAGCAGCAACAACAACAACAGTTTCAGAGTCCAACATGTGAAAGAGACAGCCTTGAGAACCTCCCGCCACTGCCACACACGTGTATATATTTATATACACGTACACCAAAATTTCGCAAACACTTGTACAAAATGTTGTACAACTTGTGGTGAGATAGAAGGGAAAGCAAATATTCGCATATACACTTATTCTATATACACATACACACATTAAACTATTCGGTCTACCGAACAATTCGGCTAATCTGCTTCCTCCACTCTACTCGCTGTCACCTCAAAATTGTGTTTTGCCATTTTCTCATTAACGACTACATATTAGCCGGCTATAAGAGTATAACACGGAATGTGCGGCATGTATCTACAAACAAGAGCAACTATTTCCTAGCATGTATCCACCACTCGTACTACTTGTGCTTATGCCTTTAATTGCATTCTCTCTCTCTATTTTCCAACCTATTGACACGACCACAAATTTCCCCTTACGAACCAGCTGCTGTCATTCACACATTCCGCAACAACAACAAGCCTGCTTTCTCCTCAGTCAGTTATGGCCTAACCTAATCGTTAGTGTACGTTAACTAACCTAACAGATATACAATAACAAAAGCCGCTGGTGAATCCAAAACTAAAAAACATCCACGCCGGCCTTTGCCTCGCCGTCTTCCAAAATAATAGCAAAAGTGCCAGGACATACTTTATTCCAGCCTTTTTCTAATTGCCAACAGCAAGTCTGTCAGTAAATCCTTGTGCCGATACAAAACTTCAATCACATCCAGACAGAGGGACCTTGAAATTTTTCGATTTTTGCCGCCTTTGAAAAATCCCGCCGTACAATTTCTTGTTGCAACTTTCTCCACGGGGTTATATGTGTATCCAGACGAAATTGGATTGTCTCTTCCACTCTTATTCCATATGTGTCTCTCTTTTTTGCCTGCGTATTCGAGTGTTCCCTTATGTTGTTGTTCCTGCACCCGCATTCACTTTTGTCCGTGGCAAATCAATTCACAGTTGTTCCGTCGGGACAAAACTTTCTCTTAATGCTCCTGCTGCTGCAAGTTGATTGAATGAGGCGGCTGCAGCTTTCTGTGTACCGGCAGCACACTTAGCACGACTCCCGCGACAGTTGTGACTCCCGTGATTATGACAAGGGGAAACACATTTATATTATAACCAACAACAACAACAACTCATAGCGAATTTCTGAGTGGGCGGCTACAAGAGACCACGACTCATTTCATCCATTTCTGTCTCTCCACCACCAGCCGCAACAATAACAAAATACCAGCAAATAATGTCTGTCGTCCTACAGAGCGACAAAATATTATACGGCAAGATGTAGCCTATGCCTCCTGCCTCCTGCTATACGCTTTCTATAGAGAGAAATTAATTATTGACAGTCTGTATACGAGCCAAGGAAAAGTTTGAGAGACGCATTCAAAATTTACACCCGTCCATCATTCAACACCGGCAGCCAGCAGCTAGCCGTCAAACCCAGTCGTCGATCGAATCCACTTGCCAAGACGCTTATATACCATTATACACACAGAATTTTAAATTACTACGTCACCACAAGAAACAATATATTCGCTCAAACCCACCAAGTCTCAATGAATCCCCGAAGCAAACGTCATTTACGTGACAAGTGGATCCATTGGCTTTGTGGTGATATGAGAAGCGTGGGCGGTTTCAAAGAATGGCATTAATAAACCGCCAAGGCAGCATAGGCAAGTGTCGAAGCTATGAACGCAATGTCAAAATTTGAAAATCTACCTCAGAAA
>JAQGBJ010001973.1:0-19196 GCA_034698345.1 Sphaeridia pumilis
CGCGTTTGTCTTCATCTTCGAGGACATTGGTGACTGAAGATGCACTGCATCCAATTCATCAACCGCAGTGTCTTACTTCAGATCCGAAATCCTTGCAACATTTTCTAGTTCTCCCCCCTCCGCCTTTTGCTTGAAGCTCCATATTTAATTTTTATCTACTTCGAACAAGCTTCCAAACTTTCCAAACCACAAAAATCAATAATAAAATTTATGCCCTGTTCACCCCTCGGTAAAAAACTATTTGGGAATCTTTTTCTCACCCGGTTAACATCAACCCTTTGACTCCCCTTTTAATTATTACGCCTTTAACTTTTCTCCTCCATACTTTTAAAACCACACACCCTTCTTCTTCTTTGTGTAGAGTTTTTTCCGCCGCAACTGGAAGCCACAAATTATCTCTCATCTGCCCCGTGTCGTTATTTTTCTCCCGTGTTTTCATTCCGTCCCGTTCATAAAAATTCCCCGCCGACATATTTTGCATTCCAGGCCTCCACCCTTCCTTGAAGGTGATGAGAATATTACTCCTATACGACGACTCTTACGCAATCCATCCACCAAACTGCTGTTTTTTTTCTCAACTCATTTCTTCGATTTCTTGGCAACGGCAGCAATAACTCTTGTTACTTCCAAGGGGAAACGAAACAAGGCTCGAATTCATTCCGGCCGTAAAAAATCATCATTACCACCACCACCGCCACTGCTCCGTATCGGAGGAATTCCGCTTTGGCATTTGAACTGAACAAACTCATCTACTCAAATCTATTCGCCATAAGCGCGGACGCTTTTGGCATACTTGCAGAGCACTTCTTCTCGTCAGTCAGTCACATTGATCAAGGAGCCAAACCGCAAAAAGATAAAAGCTTTACTGTATTATATACTCCGGTCTTTATCAAAGTTTCGCAAAGCCTTTTTATTATAATCTTGCCCTGAGGACCAGCCTTGTGAAGGATGCAAACCAACAACAAGCCGGGTAAAACAGGGCAAACACACGTTAGATTAAATGCGGTTTCCGCCGTATCCTCACATAGGCGGATACCAAAGACGATTAGTCTCTCTTGAGTAATCTCCATGTAAAGAACCTCTCTTTTTCTCCCAGCTACTTAACAAGTCGGGGAAGAGAAAAAGTATATATATTTCTTATTGCTTGGGCGGGACAAAACAAAGTAGGCATTCAAACCAGCTGCCAAACCAAAGGGATAAATGAATATCCTTTTTACGAAAAACAAGAGCTGAGCGGGAAATAACGAGGAGGAGAAGGAGCAGCAAGTTAATTCTAAAAACTGGGCATCCGAGGCGGGTATTATAATGCCCGCAGTTCCCATACACGAAATCTTATTCGGTTCTTCTAATTAGAAAGGAGCAAAATAGTATTGTTTTTGTGTGTGCGCCTCTCTCTCTCTTAGTCCGCCAACGACGTCTGTCTGTTGTCACTAGATTTATTGGCACTTTCACGATTGAAGTGCGAGATCTTGTTCCTGGGAGAACAATAAGGCGGCGAGAGAAGAAATAATTTCCGAGATAAATGTCCACAGCTTAGTGTCGTAAATGTGTCAGTGTTGTTTGTTTGTATTCGAGATGTAAGTCGGCCTGGGATTCGAAGAATGAGTCGATACGTTCACAAGAGATAACTTGAGCTTGGGAACTACAGAGACAAAATAATATGTATAGAAACTAGACTTCTTGTTACAATACACACACAAACAACAATGTTTTTAATGGGATCGACTGACGACAATATCAGATTGGCGGATTCGGGCTCCTGTCTTCCGCCAATAATAATGAAACGAGCTTGAGTGCCGCCAAATTCATGGAATTTCAGCGTATATATTCGAGCATAATCATCAAGTGTTACTCAAATCGCCATGCTGCTTTTGATTCAATAAAGTTTATTACGGCGTTGATCCGCCGCTAGGCGGCGCGACACTTTCGCAAAGATTTTGAAAAACAGTTGTGGAGCCTCGGCAAATATAAAGTAAATTATACGCTGTTTCTTATATTGTTGCTGTCCATTGTGTTACATCCGGGTGAAAGCTGTCGTTCTCAAGTGAAGGCGAGAAAATAGGAGCCATGCAGAAGAAAATATCATGTGCGAAAAGAACCGAAAGTTCTGGAAGAGAACTGGAAGAAGGAAGTCAAAGATGAGACCCGCACACAGGAAGAGGAAATGGAGGTTTTTACAAGCAAAGGCGAAGAAATGGAAGAATTTTTGGGGGAAAGAGTCCTATTGGCTGAAAGTGAATGGAAGTCGGCGAAATGAGTAGAGCAAATAGCAAGAAGATTACTACGAAAGCTGAGGAAGAATTGGGCAAAGTCCTTGCTGCTCTACTCAGCCATTCCCTGATTTTGATTGATGAGTCTTAATATTAAGTAAGTTCCAAAGTGGAGAATTTGCAAACTTATTTTTCCGGGCTTTGGAATAGTTATAGTTTTGTGTGGGAAGAGGGAGCAAGGTTTGGGTTCTCATTCAGAATTTACAGACATACAATGCTTTATTTTATGTTTGTAAATTAAGTATTTGGGTCAGTAATTCAAAAAAGAACTTCAGCGACTCCAGCGGTTTCATAGCCCAAAACTGTCAATTCCACACATCTTTAGGTTTTAAGCATAAATTCTAGTTTTCATCAAACGGCACCAAGATCGTACATATTTTATTTATCAGTTTTGGTTTGAATCAAAAACCGAAACTTGAACCCTCCAATCAGCATATCTCTCCCGGCAATTCGGAGGCCAATTACTGTTTGTTTTACAAAAATATCTAGAAGAATTCACATTATTGACGACTTGGAATCATCAAAGTTGTAGCTACTTGCACTTCGAAAGGGCCTCTGGCTAGCCAAAGTAGTCCAAGTCCCAAGTTTCGCTTGAAGAACTTGCCTATTCAATTCCAGGACGCAATCACCTGTATTGTTTACCTGTTTCAAGTTTCAGTTCCCTCGTTTACTCTACTCGTTTCCGCCTCCTCCTCCTCCAAGTTATGCATGAAACAAAAACAATGTTTGAACTAACCGCCGAAATCATCATCCTTTTTCGCAAACCTTTGTTTTACAGATTTCCCTTGTTACACAAAACTCTTCTTCTTTTTCTTCTTCAACCATCAAGGTATTTCCCTGATGCAAACAAACAAGCAAAACACACACACACACAAACTTATGTATACGTTATCCCCACATATTCTCGTCGTATCCTTCATACATACTTATACAACAAAACAACCTGGAAAAACCTCGTCACCAGACCAGCAGGTTTATTTGCTTCCATCCGCCCGTTTGTTTTTCCTCTATTTTCCTACGTATATACTTTTCTTCCACGTGAGTGAAAACAAGGTCAGCTGATCCGGGCGGACCCGCTGCTGCCGCCGCCGCTTCCAAATTTCGGCCCATCTTCTGCACCGTTGACCACAACAATATAATAGTTTACAGGAGCTTCGCCGCCGCCGCTTTACTCCCTTCTAAACTCCATTCTTCTTCATACAGTTCCTCTGTCCGATAAGACTTGAAGTTTATGCGAATTTTTGAAATTACATGCCAAGAGCGGCGACATGGCAGCAGACCTTGTCGCGCCCATTTCTGACGACCCTTTGCACGTATTGCTAAAGACGGTTGTAAATTGCGGGAAAAGTATGTGAAGTCGGAGTAAAAACTTTGCTCGATTCTAATTCTACCCTCACGGAACGGGTAAAAGTGTGAGAAGACTCTCGGCGGTTTCCTGTACTTTTGGAGTGCTTTTGTCTACGTTTCAAGACGATCCACAGCTTTAACAAAACACACCGAAAAAGGGGTTGCGAGTCCATGTATGACGAAACCATAAGAAAGATGCGGAGCGGGTATAACATTCAGCAGGAGCAGCGGTTCAGGGAAAGGAGCGACGAAACCCGGGTAAAATCTCACTCCCGAACCCGCAACCAGTTTAGTCTCTTTTCGGATGTGGTTGGGAGTTGAGGAGGGAAGCGTGTTCGGTGTGTGTGTTTGTGTGTATAATCTGGTGGACTCTTGTTGTTGATGATCCTCCAAGGAGGCAAATAGTGCATCTTCCGGCCGTCTCAGGAAGCAGTTTCCGAAAATCTTATTGGTTTCAAGGGAATCTTTCAACTCTTTTCCCTCAGTGTTTTTTCGGATTAAACAACCAAGAGAAACTGACTGAGTCTTTTTTGTGTTTGTGGCGGCAGTGCAATCAGTGCAACGGCTCACTCAAGAGAATTGGAAGAATTTTATATAGTTTTGGCTCGCCGGGACGCGACGGTGAGAGTCTCATAAAGTGAAAGCAATCGAATTAACTTCAAGTCAGCCATGACAGGTGCTTGTCAACCTGAGTGTGTTTTTCAAGGCCGTGACTTTCGGCAGGTGAAATTCGGGGTGAAGTGAAAGAAACAAGCAGTGCTGGGGATTTTGCCACTTTTGGAGTGTTTTTTGGGTGAAATTCTACTGATTTCCCTCTGAGTTGAAACGTTTTTGGAATCAAATTGTTCACAGCGTTTGCGAGCTTTCAGAATTCTGGGTGTAAGTTGGCGTTCTCTCTTTACCCTTTTCACGAGATTTTAATTATGATTCGTATCATCCTCCTACAGCTCGACAATTTTGTTCATTTCTCCATCATCAAATTCACATTTTGAGAATGAGGCAGACATAAAGTATTAAATCTTCTTTCTCTATTTCTCGTAGACATATGCACTTGTCTTCTCCAAAAACTCGAAAAAGACAAGGAAAGCGGGAGTTCCATTTCTGTCCCTTTCTGTCACGACCATTGTCTCGGAACAGAATCTAATATCTAATGAATAGAACAATATTAAATGGAACTGGCCGAGCGGAACTGCACATTTATATATACGTTGAAAATTATTATTATGAATGACACAAGTTTCAAGTCACATGGACATATTCGATTCATATATTCTGTGAATCAGTTTTAATATTGCAAAGTCTGTGACTTCAAGTTCAAACACTGGAGAAGCCTGAAGGCTTCAGACTGAAACTTTAAGTATGAATTTTTCGTCAGAAAAGTTACCCAGCTTGAACGTAGCTCTGCCCAAACCCTTGGCCTCTCAAATACTGAGGTGGGGTAAAATCCATTGAAAAAATCAAACGGCACCAAAGTCTCGCATCAATTAAACCCATCAAATGCTCGTTACTTGACTTGAAATGCCCTGCTCGTCTCCCATTTTTTTGATCCAACCACTTCGTTCATCCCTCGAAGCTCCTGCCAGCAATCCAACAACCTCATTGATATTTCAAACAAGACTTTTTGATTGCAGAAATCGATTCAACTCCACAGTCCCTGCACGATATATTTTTTTCTCTCTTGATTTTTCCCGCTAAGGCTCAACCTCTTCTTGATCGTTATATTCCAATCACCTACAGCATATTACAAGGCCACGTTTCTTGTACCTGCTGCTCCTGCTTCTCCTCCTCCTTCCTCTTCATCTATTTTTTCTTCTTGCTTCTTCTTTTGTATTTGCCGCTCTAATAATGTTGAAAATCCCGCATTCCCCCCGAACCATGTACCTTTAAGGAGAAAGCAATCACGCCGCGCCCCCACCACCCCCAGTGGAATCCCTGCTAATATTTCCATGCACGTCCTCCTGGATAATCGTACAGCTACCACCCACACACACACACACACACACACACACAACGCTCCGCGCTCTGTCTGTGAGAGATGCGGCGAACCCTGCGGGACAATTTCGTGCGCTTCTTCCACGCAGCGCGGGGGGAGAGAAAAAGTGAAGAATTACCATCGTTTACTGGTGAAAGTAATGGGAGAAATCTGGTGCTGTTCCGTTGTTACATTCTGCCTCTCAGGCTTATGGCAACCCCTTGGATGTAATACGACCGTAATGGCCTTGTTACACTCGGATTTATCCGCGCGCGAAAATATCGTCGTCAATCATTTATAAACCTTGATTTCCTCCTTGTACCTTTTATGTCTCGTATTATAGGCACGACTTGGAAGGAAAAGTTGCTCTTATTTTTTCTTCTTATCTTCCGCAGCCTTCCATATAGTACAATACACGTGCAAACCGGCCCTTTGTGAAGTGTGCAATATGCAATAATAATAATAATAACACAATCACACGCATTCTTCACCACTACCAAGGAAATATACCGACTCACAAAAGCATTTTTCTATACCTTGTTCACTTCTTGTTATTATTGCATCAAAAGCGTGTGTGCGTTATTACCCGGCGGGTAATTTTTCCTCTGTAAGTCACAAAGCCACTCAACTTATAGGTGCAAGGAAAAGAAAAATGTAATGACATTTTCATCTCTTTTCCCTTACTACATTCCACAGTTCTTTGTTATTCGATAACAAAAGGTTTTAATAATCATATAGTATCGATTTAGCCTTATTTGACGGCAGGACTGCGAAAAAACTTGTGTTTAATTCTGAGCGGACTTGAGAAGTAGCGCGAGGAGATGTAAAGTTGTGAGACTTTATACGCTCACTATGCGGGCCCCATTAAGCTGATATATTGGGCGAATAATCATAAAGACGCATAGAGATAATATTAACCAAGAGAAACATGAGCATGATTCCACATGCTACACAAAGCAGGAACGTTGACAAATTTGGGAGCTTACAATTGTATATCTAAGGGCCATTTCCGTATAATCTCCCCGCTTACACGCTAGTTGAGGATTTGGTGGGACAAAAGGACATTTTTTAAAAAGAGCGCGCTCCAAACATGAGTCACATGACAAGTTGACATGTGCATCATCAATTTTCAAGAAGAGTTTCCAACGACAGTGGTGGACGCTTAAAATGTTGCGCGCTGGGTATGCAGGCCCACTTGATGATGCTGATGCCGCAAAGGCTGCAACGCGACGGTATATTTACTACTGCACCGAGAAATTGCAAAAAGTCATAAAGAATATTTTACGACAAGCTGAGCCGAATGAGCGAAAGGCTTAGGCGAGTATTATCTCGCTGACCCGGTTCTTTTACTTTATCGGCCAACAAGTAACTTTTACTGCGCAGGTAGGAAATACAGCGTCCACGGGTAAATTGGAGGGAAATTTGAATTTCGCAATAAGCTTCAAGACAACCGCAAATTGCAACCAAGTCCAACTTAATGAGCTTTTATTCTGCTGACTGGCGGATTTACGGCTTTCTCTCCCGGCTCAACAAAATTTTCAGCAACAAATTATACATCGCCGGCCGACATTTCGGCACTGAAATACTGCATCTTCTCCTTTTGGAATTTATCCGTTGCTCCCTTGCTTTCTTTCTTTCATTGTGGGGTTTAGGGAGAGAATTTGTAGAACAAAGATTGCAAATTTGCGGTCTCGCCCAATCTCGTTAGCGAGCTTTCAAGTCCATTACGAAGAAGGTCTTGGGAAGAGAAGAGAAGAAATATATTGTGGGGATTGGGGCCTTGAAGACTTGAAGAGCCGAGGATATGTGGTTTCCTCCATATCCGGTTTCTTCTCACATGGATTATTCTCCCCATTGAATACATTCAAGTTTCCCGCTCCGCCACGTTCTGCGAAGAACGTGGGCTCTTTTAGGGGTCTCCGGAGAGACCGGAACGACGCCGAAGATGGCCTTCCAAATAGTCTACGAGGAACAATGAAAACGTGCATGCAATTTGATGCAATGCAAATGGTCTTCTTGCTCTCAATCTCCATCTCCTTTTCTTACTTTTCCTTCCGTAGAGGGTCAGTGCGAGGTTGCTTTCTCTCTACACGTTGATGGACTTTCTTAGCAAGATTTCAAGTTACGGCTATGGGGCTGGGATACTGGGAATGAGCATGAAATTCAACGATATGTAGGTAACGTTGAAACTATGAACCTAAGAGAGAGTATCATTGCCGCACGGAGATTTGAAGCCAAAAGCTCCTCCATCCATCCAAACCTATTGGCTTTTACGATAATTGCAGTAGTTTTGCACACCTGTCGAACATCCAGAAGAGGCAAAGAGGTCGGAGGCGTAATGCTGGTATTAGATGCGTTTCCAGGGATTTGCAAGCAAGAAATTGGACTACATGAAAACATGCTAACTGCGCAGTTACGAGGTTAACGCTACTGCGCAGTAAAGCTCTCTCATTTGCATTTACATCTAACTCACTTGAAGGTCGACAAAGCATGCTAACTGCGCAGTTAAAAGGTCGTTACTGCGCAGTTGCCGTTTCCTTGCTGTTTTGGTGAGCATCAAGACAACCCGAAGATTCCGTTCTGCTGTATCTGTTGATGAAGACATTGGGAGTACCCGCCGAAGGTGGCTCATTTTCATCTCTGACAAGTCACGCAATCTCCTATGCACTACTTACGTCATTCATCACATTCACTTTCACACAATACGCTTTTGCCACTACACACGAGAAACATTCTTCAGCTAACCAGCGTTACTTCAAGCACGCGTTAGCACCAGACACACAGCCTTATCAATGTCTATGACTGACAGGCGTAAACTACTCAAATTTTCAGTCTTCCCGCGCCCTTTCAACAGCTGCCTTCTTTTGAAGCGTACATGCACTTGCTCCGCAGAATTTGAGCTCCAGGTCTTCAAACACGGCTCGTTGAGCGCTCAATGGTGTCAGTTCCTAATTTCTTCCTCCACAAGAAAGTAACAAAAACCACAGACGATGCGAAATATTCGCAAACCTACTGGAGATGAAAGTTTTGCCGCTTTATTGCATCCACCCGCCGAAACCACCATCTTCTTTTCGTTTCTCATTGTATATCTTTTTTACACGCCGCCTCTCTCACTCACAGTTTCCGCTTTCTTCAGCCTTTGAGGCGCCAAAGGCTCTCGAAAATGTAATGTGCGTGGGTTAATTGGGGCATAAAATAATTATGAGCATCTCGCACGCCACCTACTCTTACTCATATAATAAGACTACATGCATTCCTTGTATCACTCAGCGCGTTCTTCACTGTGTGCGCGGGGGGAGCGGGAGGAAATCTCGTGATTCAATTTTTCCCGCCCGCGCAATAGTTACGACCCTCACCGCAATTTACACGGAATAAAATGTGTTTATTACTCACCTCTATAACCTCGTCTCATACTTTTCTTGTCTTATGTGTTCTTTCCCAGTTCCGGTGTTGCTTTCTCCAAAAGGTTTATTGCTGAAATCACGACCTCCGCTGTAACTCTTCTTCTTTCTTTTTGAAACTCGCGTTCCACAATCCAGATTTACAACAACTCGAATATTTTTTATGTTTCAGATGACCTTGTTCCGCCTGGCCTGATCGCCTGGATTTTACAAACTCTAGAAACAAGAGTGAAAAACAGTGCCAAGTGATAACTAAGTAAACAGCATGGAGAGAATCCACAAATATTGCAACTTTGTCAATCTACTCCTCGTCCTGATCGGGATCACAGGTAAGTTGATTGATTCTCTCAAACTTTTTGATGAAAAGTTGCTGAAATGAAATATATACGTTTACTACCGAAACAAAGTAAACAAAAAGTAGATGGAAACACGACGTGAGCTATGCATGTTTTGCTAGCTTAAAACTTTTGAGCTTTGGTGTCAACTAAAAAACTCGTGTCGTGTGTGTATATATAGACAGACATTTTGCAAACTTTCCGTAACTTTTGACCATCGACTGGGCTCGGATCTACTGAGGAAGGGTTGAAGCAAATTACATTCTCCAACGACAAAGTCATCTTTGTTCAGTACTACGACGATCGCTACTTCGTCTTGAGTCTTGTGAATAGAAGCCATAAATTTCAACCCGCCCATAGACCAGCGTTGATGAAAATTCTCCTTGTCGTCGTTGTCGCTTTCGGTACACAAAAGCGCGGCCGCGGCCGCGCTTCCAAGAAAAAGAACGTGGGCATTTACCTATTACATTGCACGGGGAAAAATTTACCCCAAGAGATTTATAGCAGGTTTGAAAACCATTTTACGAGCTCAAATTCCCCGTTTCGCTGGTATATATATAGATAGACCACACCGACCGATGCGTGCGTATTAGTTGTAGTGACGACAAACAAGTTCCGCGGTCTTCAGCATTTCCCGCCACCGCAAAGACGCTGGAAGCGTGGACGAAGAGCAACGTCCTATTAAGCTTGATATATGCAAGAAGAAATAGTTTTGAAAACGAGTTACTTGCGCTATTTATGACGGAACCGTTTCCAAGTCCTTCGATTTACGACCAAAAAGTTTCACGCCGAGTTATCAGTTTCAGACCAAGTTTCGTCGAGGCTCTCAGGGTCAAGAGGCCACTGGAAACTAGGCCCGCTAAAGTGAAACTGAAAATATTTCATACAGGCGAAAGACCCTCTTCTAGGGCGGCTTGACGGTCCTCCAGAAAAAGAGACTTACATTTAGTTGTTGATCACAGAAAGGATGGCGTACTTAGCATGAATATTTAATCAAATTGCAGAACCAACCCGCCTACTCATGTCCTTCTTCTACCCACACGGTTAGTTCACAACGTTCAAAACGTGTTTGTTTATGCCAAAAAGAGGGCACTTTCTTGGCCAAACAAGTTGAGGATTCTGTTTACAAACATATGCAAGCCATGAATACTGGAGCAGATTCTTGATGCGGTCTCCACCTTTTAATTTCGCTATTGATGCACATACCCGGCATGTTGAGCAACGCGACAAGAAGCAAAAGAAGAAGGAGGACGACGACGCTTATTGCACACTCTTGAATACAGAGTGAAAGCAAAGCGCAAGCTACAGCAAGCATGAAATTGCTTCCTGTCTTGCAAGCCAACAACAAGAGGACAAGATGCAAAAGTTGGGAGAACGTTATATAACGTAAACGTCTTTGGGATTTTAATATGAATTTCAAAGACCTAGACGCAAGTTTCACGCTTTTACTTCTGCCGTCGACATGGAATGAGTTACGGCTTTACTTGTCGTCTTCAACCGAAATCAGCGAATTAAAAATTTTGCATGCATTCTCCGTATAACCAAGTCTCAACTCGCGGAAGCAGTCGTGCTTGAAGAATTTCGGAAATTTCATCCGGAGAAAGTGGTGAAAGTTGGTGAAAGCTGGTGAAAGTCCAAAAATTTGAAATTGACTCTTTCGCAATTTTTTTTCGCCAATGAACCCAAACTTTTGGTCTTGATTCATCTCACGTCCCTTGAAAATAAAGTCGAGTCGTTCCCTGAGGCGTTTTCTCCGTTGATATCAAATTCAGCTGCTGCTGTGTGCTTTCACCTTGAACCTGGAGCGGGAATTTTGTAACATATTCACTTTGTGTCCATATGTTGTGAGCGTTGATCCTCCAGCAGCAGTTTCCAGGCTTAGCTCGTCTTATCTGGAACCAGGCACAACTTTCTCCACTTGACACTCAATCCATCAAAGGGTGTTTTAAGCATCATTCCTTATACCTCCGCCGCCGACTATCCGCGAGTAACGATGATGAGTTGGCAAAGTTGAGCCAAATCTTCATCATGGATCCCCAGATACCGCCGCGGCTCCACACAGCAACTTTTCCCGACTTTCTCCAGCTAATCAATGCTGGAAGGGAAGTAGCGAAATACGGGTCGTGATCAACCCCGCAAGTGATAAATGGTCAACACTCCAGCTTATATGCCGGTTGGCTGGAAGAGGAGGCCAATTTCTAATTAATACACGCTGGCCTTGTTTTCCCCAAAGTTTTGCTCCGGTGGAGAAAGTCGAGCTGTAAGTTGTGTAGCTTTGCTGCTTTGGTTCAAGTCACCGATATTTATTGAACTATGTCATGTGCTATAATATGAGTGAGCAAAAGACCTGGGGTGAAAGCTGGAAATTTTCTTTTGACACTTTCACCGACTTTCACCATCGAAGAAAGTGACAAGAAATCATGTCCTCTCATCCGTTTGTCACCCTGCCCTGAACCTGTCTTTCAATTTCTTTTTCTGCAGGGCTTTCTCCACTTTCACCCTCGCTTTCTCCCGTGTGTTTCCCTCGTTTTCAATGTTGAAGCTGTGAGAAGGAGAGTCGAAAGCCGAAAACAGGATATTGCAGACATTAAAGCGTCATTCATCAAATTTCACTGCTTTCTCTTTTTCTCGCCCAAATTTCACTCTGACTCCAGACGTCTCAACTGATACATCTTGCAGTCTTGTAGTGACGACGGAGACGACGACGACGACGAGACTTTACGCTCCGGGACTCCGACTCTGTCTTTGTTCCAGTGACACACGAGGGACTCGTGCTTTCTCCAGTATTCTTTCAGAATACTCGGCTGTTTTTCTCCAGCAGTTTTAGCCTGTTTTCTCCGTAGTTTCTGCAGCATTCAACGCATAAAACACATGGCACATTGTTTTCTATACTACTTTCTCCAGCCCGACTTTCTCCAAGAAGGGTGATTAAAAAATTAAATGGCCGGGTATTCATTTGGACAGATGGCGATTATTTTTTTATTCAAGTTCGCCTTGTTTTCGCGAGTTTGCTTTTGAATTTTTTACCCTGTTTATTCAAGCTGCGCAAAAAGCTTTTGGTGAGAACTCCAAGAAAATCTGCATTGCATTCAAAAACCCGGGGCATTACCAGGACCAGGCAAGCGGCTTAATCAATGAAATTAAAATATAGGTGACAGGTAGGCTTATATGCAAATGACTTCCTCTGATAATTATAAGCTCATCCACGTTTCTCTTTTTGCATGTGAGGGAAAGTACGAGGAGGGCGTGTAGAAGGCAACTTATGACCGTAATAAAGTATGACACTAAACAAGATGTATTCAAAGGCTCTAACCAAGTGAGAAGCTGAGGAGATAAAGCGCGCGCGGGGAAATTTCATAAATTGATATGCAAATTGGGCGGAAGCCTCTCGATGAATAAATTAGCGTATTAATAATTCATCCGATACGGCGCCAAATGTTTGCAAATTTTGGCGGGCTTTGACTTTCTCTTGTGGGTGAGGTTTTCCTATGGTTGTGTAGTATAAGCGGTTTGTTTTGTGGTGGGATGAGATCAGGTGCGGGAGGGATTCTGCTTGCCGTTAACGTGTTTCGCATGCATATTAGGCATGCAAATGACTGTTTGTGTGGATTTTACATGGCATAATTACCTATTCGTACTGACTTGAAATTTTGGTGTGTTCATGCAAAATTTAAAGAGGTGCAGAAGCCACAGGCTTTCAGGGCGTGCCGCCAAAATTGGGGCACGAAATTTAAAAACGTTGGTGAAAGTAGGAAACTACAGAGAGATATATTTCTGAAGTTGTCGAATTATGAACCGCAAAACCTTGTAGTTTTCAGTTACAAAAAAAACGTTCAATTTTGTGTATCAAGAAGAAATGTAGAAAAATCCAAACCAAACTCCTCAACAAACAATTGCATATTACATATATCTATTGAACGCTCAAACTTCAATCTTCAGCAAAGATGGAATTCACTACCAGCAACAAAGATAAGCTTATTCGATTCCCCCGGTACAAAAATAAAATACTCCTCCAAGTCTATTCTACTTTCAGTAAGAGAAAAACAATGCAATATTTCTTCTTGTTATCGACTGAAATGTGTGGCAGAGGCAGAATCTCATTTCGCGACTGTAAATATTCGAAACGATACCACAAGCCTGACTGAGGTTTTGGCAAAATGGCCTTTCCTTCATAAATAGTTGCCAAATCACGTGCATTTCAATAACTGTCCAACATGCATACACCCCCCTCCCCCCGATATTTATGTCATGTTATGTTTTGCAAAGTGAAGCGCCACATACCAGTACCACTTACATGGGATATGCATCGTTTGAATACATGGAAGCGTTGTTGTTATGACCACTGTTATGTTTGATTACAGAATTGTCGTTTTGTTTGTTCTAAATTACTTCGTGTCCTCATCAACTGTATGCACATTGCGCTTATTATATATGACGCTGACGCTGCATGCATATGTTTTGATAAGAACTTGGTCTCAAACCACGTATATGAATGTAGGTCCGGGATATAATTCCGAATTGCTTGTAATCGTAACGAGATGTACATGAAAAACATAAAGTTGGAGTTGGCCAACCAATTCAATTGTTTCTCAAACATTGCAAGCCCGGATGCTGCTCTTTAAAAAATAGTAGTATATACTTCAGTTTTTAAATTTCCCGCTCTTCTACAATTTCCAGTTTGCTGGCGGTTGGTAGTAGGCTGCACGTACTCTTGTATGCATTTTCTCTTTTTCTCTTAACAAAGCATTCCAGAGGATAAACATGATTGAGTCAACCATTGTCATTCTCCCCACGTTGTTAGACCCTGACAAGTCTCAGTACAACAGGATTACCCGGATACACTGCGGGTCGTAGAAAGGACCAAAACGCTATATATATTTTTTGAGCATATATATCAGCAACTCAGCAGCTTTCTCCATGAATTTTATTCAATCTTTGGCTAGACTGGAGTATGGAGAAGCTGGAACTCTGGAACGAAACCGCTGGAGAAATTCCTTGTCCATATGTACGAAGAAGAATCTTGTTTCAAATCCCCTCCTCCAGAATCCATCCCCTTTCCCATCTCTTTTTCGATGTTTACTTTCCAGCTAGTAGACTGATGTGAGGAGATGGATCGAAATTGAAAAATCAAAGGTCAATAAGATTCATAACGTTATGATATGATACGTTTCTCCAGGCTTCGATGCATGCACACGTCACACACTTTAATGTGTCCAAACCACGTGGACATTGAACTACTTTCTTTTTGTTGAGCAAAGAGCAAACTTTGTTTAGAAACGCGGACAAACAAAACAAATTCAAACTTGAAGGGACGTGAAGCTCTTGTATATTTCTGGCTCTCCTTACTGGCTCACCGCAACACAAAATACAAAAACAAACAAGACAATATTCTAAAACGTTTTCTTTTCCGTTTTGTATTTTCTTCTTTTCTCGTACTTTCTCCTCCAGCATTCAGCATATACAGCTAAAACAGCTCAATTGTCCAAATTGCAGGAAATTCTTGCCGGGTATTCTACAACTCCTTTGTTCCGTCCTCCTTTCTCCATCCAGTGAGCATGAAGAAAGTATGTAAGAATAAGGAGAGAGAAGCAATTCTTGTGGAAAATATTCTTCTTGTTCCTCCTGCCTTCACTTAGTTGTCTACCAAAAGAAAATGTTGATTGTGTTGACTGAGTGATGAGAAAATTTCATAAAGGGAAATATTTCAGGAACCTGAAAAACGCACAGTTCTTTGTGCCACTTTGAGAGCTGGAGTCTAGTTTTTTCCACTGGAGGTTTACAGTCTGGAACCTGGTTTCTATATGATGTATTGCGAGAAATTCAAATGCTTTTACCTTGTTTTGTCTTTCTTTTTTAACAAGGTCTGTTACTTTAAATTTTACCTGCTTTTTTCAGTGGCCCGTAGATATATACACTACTATGAATTTTATTTACAAATTCAAACGTACGTGGGTTGATGAGGATACAAAGAAACAAAAACGGGTATGCAGCAGAGCAGACCCGAACGACAATCCTTGAATATAAAGTTCATAAAGAATTTTTGAAATAAAAAAACAGAGGCAACGGACATGAGATTAGACTTATGGAATTTGTGCAACCTTTTGCTCGCTTGCAGGTATTTTGTTGAATAAACATGCGACTGTTTTAAAAACCTTCTCTTTTTTAATGTTAATGCGGAATCTACGATTACATAACTCGAAAAGTTGTCATGCCGGGAGAGTGCACCGGAGACGACGTCGTAAAACAAGTAGAATTTTCGTTTTTCCAACTTTATTTGATCAGTTCAATCAGTTCGTTTAATATAATACAGTTTTAATTTTTTTCTGTTGAACAAACGTGCTAGTTGGCTTCAGTAGTGGAATATGGTTTCACAAAAACTGTTTCAAATCCACCCATTTTTGCAAATCCAAGGTCAAAATCTACTGTAGACACAGTTGAGAGTAAGTCACGAACTTTGTAACTCCGCCCACTTTGTACGCCCACTAAAATAAAACAGCTGGAAGTGGAAGTACGACTGTTCTGAGCTGCTCTGCAACTTTGAAAGCAGTATTTGATCGACAAATATGATCAAATTTGGCTGTTTCGAGAACTGTGTCCATTGACATGACCGCAAGCGTGTTTTGGCGGGAAACTTGATATTCCTGGTCCTTGTTCAGTTCAGGCAGACGAGTGGAGCTCTTGGAAGGTGTGTCAATCTCTATGTTTTCGGACTGTGCGAGTAGTGGATCAAGTTGCGGCTGGAAATCCGGAGAAAAGAGCATCACCATATACTTGAAACTTGTTACGAAATCAAGTTTCAACACGGCTTGAGGCAACCAAATCTTAAGCTTGTTCGGGGAGAAGAGTTTGGAGTGTCGAGTGGCGGTTTCATCATTGTGTGTGTGCTAATAGGCTTAGGGTAAGGTTTGCGGCTTGTTGGGCCAGAAGAGGTTGCTCAGCGGTACGCGAAGTCTGAAGAACTGCGCAGACAGACGCTGCAGTGAAAAAATATCTACGATGACCTGGAATCGAACCCGGATCAACTCTTCGGAAGGCAACTATATGCTCACCATTACACCACCATCGCATTAAGTGTTCAAGTGAATTGACCACCATTGTCTCAATGGAAACTCGAAGTTCACGTTGAAATCCATCGATACTACCGTCAGTATGGGTTTTCATGTTCCTCCGTTATGGAACACAAAGCACTTGAAGAAATGAAATTGTGAAATCAATAAAGCCCCAGTCATACCGAACAAATTCAATCGGAAAAACGCTTTGAAAGACTTCCATTTCTTCCAAGCATTCCATTCCATCCTGCAGAACCAACATTTTTACCTCTTGATTCCACAACTCACATTCACATACACATGTATATATATACGCATCGAAATACTCGGTCTGAATTTATTTATTTTTTCAATCCCCTTCACTTGTTCCTCCACTATTCAAGTTTGATTACAGTTTCTCAAGATTGATGTCTTGTTGAAGGAGCGTGGATTGTGGATTCCATCCGTCGTCGTAGTTTCCCCCGAATTATGCACACAATTCGGATTCCTCCTCCCCCACCCCCAATACCTAACCCCGCCAAACCAACGCGATTTGGAAGACACACTTGACTTATGCTTTCCATCTCTCGGAATTTTCTCTCTTGAATACTTTCATCTATTGCTTTCAGTCAAGGCTGTTCAAGGTGAATTCTTGGTAGAAAAATATTGATAGTTTTTACAACCAACAACCTTCTCGCTTCTTTCTTCTTGTTGACTTGTTCTTGTGCGAAGATTCCAAAGATTCTGCAAGTGTTTGAAGACCAGCTGGTCGATTTCGAGTGCTTTTTAATAGAAGAAGAGGAGCCGTCGTACATATGAGGAGCGTATATGAGCTGAAATCAGTCACTGAAAGGGGTTGAAATATCTGGTCCAAAATGTACATATGGATGACTTTCTTCTCTTATTCTTTTGGGCCTTTGAAGAAACACGTATATATAGCGGGCGGGTTCTGGACAAAGAATAATAAAAGAATGAGAAAAAAGAAGAAGAAGCAACAACAGGAGGGAAGCGTGTCAAGATGCAGAGAGGAGGAGAAAGGATGCTTTCCGTACAGGAAATATTTTTCAGGAAACAATTTATGGGCGCAATAGAGCGGCGGAATTTAATTCCTCCGCTTCGACGCTTTAATTATTGCCTTGCACGCCTTCTGTAAGCGCGTAAGCGCGCGACTGATGCTTCTTTTTCAATGTTCTGTCTAGCACTACTTGGATTGATTTCGGTGCAAGTTAAATGTTAAATTGTGATAGACTTCAGTGCCGTTTTAATACGCCGTGCAATTTTCTAAAGCATCTTAGCAGATGCGTTGAATCTATTTTTTCCGACAGGGCGTTAAAATTTTGTCCTTGTGTGGAGTTTAACGCTTTGAAAAAGCGCGCGAAACTGGTATACACTTACAGAACTTGGGCTCAAACTGCTACCGGAATAGAACTGTAAGAGGCGGAAAACAGATTTATGGCGGCACAATAATGGCGAGAGGGGAAGGAAGAATTTTTCTCTGATAAGAACCAAGAGCAAAAATATATACACTTCTCTCTTTGAATGCAACTGTGTGAAATGTGTACATAAACTACACAAGGAAACCTCTTTCTTGGAACCGAAACAGCTTTCTTATTTCGAACGTTACGTGCCCTTGCTTCAAAACCAATTCTTATAAGATAAACTTTCACGTCCTCCTGTTGTAACTCTTCAACGTTTCGCTATCTTTACGCAGTAGAAGAAGCGTGCTGCAAGAGTAAATGGAGGTTTCTTAATGGCCTTTACCATGTACGCAGATAGCTTTGTGGCTTTCTTGGAATGTTATTATTATTATGGATTTCCTATTTCTATTAGGGAGTACAATGGCGGAGAATAATTTTTTATTTTCGCGCATCTGCTCCCAATGCGTATCCACTACAAGTATTCACACACAGATTCAATAATATAAAAAAGCTGTGTTGTCATCCAAATGCGGCTCTGGATATTTGTGCTCCAGAACTACCACAGAAGTACATACTTTTTTATATATTCAAGAAGGATAAAAGTTTTTGTAAAACTGCTTATGAAAAACACATTTAAAATACAATTTATTTACTTGCGTTGAACCCACATTCACAACAGCTCTGTGTCGACTGCCTACTATTCATTACAACGCCCGGCAAAACTTTTACAACCCGAAAGCCAACCAAAGCACAAATATATACATACACACACACTCACACGAGGAAACTGTCAACTGCAGAATGTCGCCCGTCGATTCCGATAACGAATTTTCGTGATAGATTTACTTGTGTCATGTTTTTCTGTCTGGCTTGTGTCTATATAACTTCAACCTTCAACCAGCAGAAACTCACTCAGTCTCAGAAGCCCTGACTTTTGTACACAAAAGAAACTTCAAAAAATGCACTTTGACCGGGAACTTTACCAGCACAGTAAACTTTGCCATGTTCTCCGATTCTATCCTCTTCTCTCTCGTTGGGAATCATCGAGGGGGTGAGGGGTGAAAAGTACAAGTCATGCGACTCTCATTCAAAATATTTACTCTTTGTACGCTTCAAAAGGGGGCGCAAGGGGTCGAGGGGGGAGAAGGAGGCGGGTGTAAATGGAATTTGATGAGAATAATAAGGGGGTAATTGTGAAAGATGCATTTGGAGATGCACGCATCTTTATGCACGTGCACCCCCCCAACCCTTCTTAACATGCGTGAATACTTGGAGTTCACCCCCCTTCCCCCTCTTTTCCGTACAAGCAACGTTAAAAGCTTTTTCTTACTATGTGTTACCGGGCTGATGGATTTTTCCTGACAGTTGATTATTTTGAAAAAGCGGCTGAATCCACGAGAAGGGGCGGGAAGAAATGCTTATAGC
>JAQGBJ010001974.1:0-19173 GCA_034698345.1 Sphaeridia pumilis
GATTGGACCACATTTCTCAAAAAGAGGTATCAGTTCATCTTCGTACATATCTTTGGGAATCTTCCCACAAAATACCTGGCAAGCATCAAAACATCATTTAGTATTCTTCCTTCCTCATTTCAAACTTCGAACAAAACCTTGATCACTAAACTTACTTCACAGCCGTTTCCAGGTGGAATCCCTTCCCAATTGGGCGGAGGCCCACCGTACTTTCTCTGTCCCGTAGTAACGTCTAACGTATATCCAGTTCTGTCTAGAATCGCCTTGATTTTGGCTTCATCGGGACCCTTAGCTGGGCTGTAAAAGACATACAGACATACGTCATTAAGAAATCAGCTTCATATCTCATACCTGCTAGCTCGTTTCCTGCCTGTACCCATAACACTTCTCATCCAAGTCTTCCATCGATTTTCGCGGGCTGAACACCGAACCTGCATCTCCCATGTCATTCATGACTCTCGAATTTTTCTCACAAGTTTAACAATTTTGACAATAAATCCTAAAACTTCTCAGGCGTTTAAGCTAGATATATCAAACTAGACCAGAAAAAATTAAACACTTTTGCAATTTTCTCATTATAAAATTCCCACAACTTTGAAACTTAACATGCTCCTAAACTCATTAAACCTGGAGATCGATTGATGTTACATGAAGAAAATTTCACTCAATTGCGACTGATTCAAATGATTCGTTCAACTATTAAGCTTCCCTCATTAACCAAACGACTGTTCCTATAGCAACTATCCTACCACATTTTCCCATTATTTGCTCCACTTCGTGCATGTAAACTCTTTCAGGTTCCGAAACTGCACGTGGTTAGCATCATCCGTGTTGTACAAAAAGGAAATTCATTTTCACAATTTAGAACGCCACTTTTTGTACCGAGGAAAACGTATGGAACTGGATTGTGGAGCGTAAGTAAAACCGGGTAACTTTAGTGCCGTTCTTGTAAATTCATCAACTCTTACCTTTGAACTGGAGGTGCATTGGTGTTTTGGCCGGAGCGGGACTTTTGGCGATACGTTTTCATTACCCCGCACAGATAGGCCGACTTGTTGGAAACATGTTCCAGATTCGAGTCTAGAAACTGTTTTAGCACCGTCAGGGCCCCATCCACCGGGAACTCCTTCAGAGCATCCAGAGCTCTCTCGTCTAAATCACTATGAGCTAACTTTCCTGTAATCAGCCAAACCAAACACCATCATCAGTTTCATCAATACCCAAATTCTTCAACAATCTGTCCACTTCATCAGGTACCAGAGGAAACCAGGTCCTACAGGAGTTCTACAAAGCAATTTACTTTCACAACTACTTTATTGAACGCCTCGATCAAGAACCAAAGTCCCCTCAAGGAGCTGGGTGTCGTGTATGCACGTTTGCAGCTAAATCAAGTTACGTTCAGAACTTACCGGTACTATAAATATCATCCAATTTAGCCGCAACTTTCTCATCCAAGCCATATTTGATTAGTGTCTTATAGTCTTGCGAGCGGTCAGCCATGTTTTTCAGTGAGTCGTTGGTTGAATCATCTGAGGCGGCATTATTGTTCACACCTTGAGATCCCGGTCCGTCACCACCACCACCTGAGACTTCCACCATGGCTGCAGTTCCGTTCTCCGTGACAGCAGCAGCAACAGTTCCGTTGTTGTTGCTCGGACTAGTGGAATCCTCCGAATGGTGGTTGGTCTGCCCTAATTTACTACTGTTCATCCTGTCCTATCTGAGCTTCAATTCCGAATTTTCTGGACAACCTGCAAACCCCCAACAACATTCATTAAATTCCTCCCACACAAATGTCAACAAAACCCATCACAAACTCAATCACATCTGCTTCACCGGCCACATCACACCTTACCGGCACATTAATCTTTTCAATTATCTCCTAAATATTTACACACAACCTGCGACAGTTGACAGCTTGCGCGATACCGTTGATCTTCAGTTACTATCATCTCCATTCGTCCACCTTTACCTCAACTTAAACCTACAGTTTACACTACAGACAGGTAAAAGTACATAAGCATCTCCAAAATGACCTTCGACAACAACTCTCAGTTCCCAAGTTTAGCCTGACCTTGGTTAAACCGGCTTTCGATACACACGTTAACACAATACCGGCAAGTACATAATAACAACTCAACTCCCAAACAGCTTTAAATCTACCAACTGTTAACTGTCCCTCACAGCTTGATCAAAAGAATCGATTGACTAACAACAAATCACAACACTGCCAAACCTGTCATCGAGTGCTTTCCCCTTAACAAACCTTGAAAACCGTCGTCATTTAAACTCTATGGCCCTTGTCTAACGCACCGCCTTTTGAAACTTGATAAGTGCTGACTCGACCCCAAGGGAAATGTAAACAAATGCTTGATTAAAAACAACAACTTTTCTGACACCAGCTTCTATGCTTCCTTCAAAGCTAACTTCAATCAAAACTGTTTAAAACCCTTTGAAAACTGAAAATCAACTCTTTCTCGGTGGTATTTGAACACTAACACGAGGCACGGCACGGTTTTAACTTTGATACAGCAGCAGCCGCATGCTTCTCCGCCACCCGGCATACGCCAGCCGCTTTTACAGCTCCTGAAACCATGTCAAAGGTCACAAGGACCTCGTTCCTTACCTAATTGAGTGGTCAGGAAAATTTTGAATTTTGAAAACCCAGAAGTAATTGTTGGCAAAATGCTGATTCGTGGTGCCGGTTCTCAATATGGAGGCTGACTGAGCAGGCAACATGAACCACATGCAGCCCGTTCACAATACACAGTCAAAGCACTACTTGCACTTATTGCCTCCTTTGCCGCATGTAGTAAAGATACACACATAGACAACCTGCAGAAATCCCCCATTTAAAAGCATGGGGCTTTAAATGTGTGGACGAGCAGCTCTCTCGCCGTGCAACTTTATACTACTGACTGAACTGCCAGCTGCTAGACGGCAGCCCGAAACCGCATGCTCCTTTGGTACCCCAAGACGGCCGTGGATCAGCAACATGGTGTACTTGACAGAACTTGAGCATAGGGGATTAGCCCATGATTCGCATGGCCCTAGTGGCATGTTGCCAATTTATATACACGAAACTACTACACTTTTCTCAAAAGGTGGTGCTACTCGGACCAAAACAAACCGGCTCAACTAGTACATAAAGTTTATCAAGTTGGGCGGAATCGATCCGAACATGTTCCTAGATTCATCATGTATCATATCATTTTAAGAATGCAACACGGTTAACCTTGGAATAAAATTTGAATGGAATTTGGCGAAAAGATGTGGCTAACGATTCTATAAGAGAAATTCTGCCTACAAACTATCAACTGAAATGTAGAAGAATAGCTCCGAAAGATGTAAAGATGATGATGTATAATATCCATTTGATAAGTAGGAATATATCACAGAGAGATGAGGTAGCTATAGCTAGCTATTGTTAGACAAATAGAGTCAATTTGATAGCTCTCTAAAGTAAGCAATTAGAAGACTAGGAAACAGAGCAGTTGCATACAGATTAATTACCCTAAGGATAACAAGATGACATTATGCCACTTCAGTGCTAGAATCCATATCAACAACGTAGTCCTTCTCATCACTCCCGAAAATGGCACCTTCAGTCTTGATCTCTTTCAGGTAGTCGGCTGAACGAAACTTTTCCCACTGTTTCATCATGAGTGTCAGGTTAGAAGCGATGGCACGGGACTGGAATATGCCCTCTTGAGTCTGTTGAACACAATTCATATTGAGTTAGTTACAAGGATTCTAAAACTTTTTCTGATGTTTAGAACAGCGTATGGAAAATTATGAAACATGTAGACGGCGAGGCTTACGGTAGTCTGATAGTTTGAAATATTCTGGGACAGCAAATCCACCTTTGTGATGTTTGCTGCAATTACGGGCTTCAGGAACTTCTCCGTCAGGTTGTGTCTTAATGAAATGTTTCGGTCGTAGTGTTTTCTGTAGACGGTGGCATCTAGACGACAGATTCGGGGTGACGCTAGACGACCATGTGATGAGCCTTGTTTTTGCTGAGATGGGGCTGAATGAGAGGTTTCGGGGGAGTCCAAGCTTTCTGTGCTTCCACCCAGTGAACCTACAAACGGACAGTAGTTCCAAGCATGAATCGCTCACTTTTGTAATTATGAAGTTTATTAGCATTTTATGAACGCATTACGAACACAGTTTTTCAACTTACCAAAGGATTTGTCTGGGCTCTCTGGATCTTTCTCAATTTTAATAGCTGGATTACTCATGTTTTTCAGTTATCTTCTCAATTCAGTTTAATGAATCATTCATGAAACTGCGAAGAAACGTTCTGTAAAATATACTATTCTATACGAATTGCACTTCAAAATTTTCAATGTTTACATTCTGCTAATGTCACAATGTGAAATCCTGCTCATCTCTCAAATTTCGCTGTGTTCCCGCGTGAGCCATCGAATTTATTTTCCAACACTCTATGGCTGTTATCTCAAAACGTTCACTATTTTACTACCCGATTGATTACACATATTTTGCATTCTTGGCTTTGCATGCGAGATGAGTTTCATTTTACACATCGAGCATCACCAAAAAGCATGTAATCTTTCACTCTAAGTAGCTCGAAATTCGCATACAAAGTGAAACATGTTAGAATTTAGAATCGCATTAGTCCTTTACAATTAGTTTGTTGGTTTTCGGTAGTTTATTCCCTAGAAATTAAGTTTTGCCGCCTTGCTTCAGTTCGCTTTTCCTGATCGTTCCTGTCGGCTGCCGGTTGGCCGTTAGTTTACAACAATTCGCAATCGAAAGTTAGCCAGCATCAGCCACTTTACACTATTAACGCTGATATTACGAAATAAAGGAGGTTCTTCTCATTGTTGATCGGTTGGTCAAAATCAAAGTTTCGTTGGACCGACCTACGACTACGACTTACATCTTGTGTTCGCCATTTGCTCAGGTGAAACTAACGGAGGCAGTAAGCTTCAAACAGATTGTTTATTTGGAAAATTTTGAATCATCTAATGACCACCGTAATTGTTATCAACTTCACAGATTCATCATGGCAGACTCTGGATCAGGGAATGGGAGCGACACTAGCTGCGACCATGATTCAGATGGCTCTGAATCGGAAGAGTACGAATCTGACGACTATTGTGAGCAAAGCTCGGTAATTACAAGTTCAAGGAGATACCAATGTGACGAAAGTGGTTACTTCAGTCGTCAGAAACTTGGCTCAGCGGATTCAGAAGATGCAGTTGGTAGTGATCTCGACGTATCCGTCCGAAGTCAGGAACAAATAGAAATGAGCTTGAAGTTGAAAAAACGAATTCCAGAAGCCTTGAAAGCGCTGAAGACTGTGCATGAGACGGATATCAGTACAGCCTGGAGAGCCAATTGGAGCAGTGAGGAATTTCAGTATTAACATTCGACTTAACTGTTGCTGCATATTAAATACTGACTGTTAATTGATGTATTTTACAGATATGGAAAAAGAAAAAGAACAAGGCGACCAAGAAAACACTGACAATCAGCCTAAAATCCAAGCTGTATGGGATGCCAAGAGCTTTGACGATGATACCGTTCGAGTAACCGACCCGGATTCTGCGAAAACATTCGTTTACGATGCTGGAAGGGACGAAGCTAAAGTTTCACTGATTCGGAAGCATATTATGAAGCCAACAAAAGCACTTCCACACGGTAGTTACTGGGTCCAGACGGATCAGAATCTTAGAGTCAAAAATAGCGCTTCGGGGCGAGAAGGGCAGCTGGGGGAAGACTTGAGGGATCTGAATAGGGAAGACATTCGCAAATTGGCGTCGACTGAGGTGGTTGGTACACCCGCTGAAGCAGAGAAGAAGATAGAGCACGATGCCCTGTTGAAGCAGCTGGAAAGTCCGGACGTCTTCGTGGCCCTGGTCAATGAATTGTTGAAGATCGAAACGCCTGACCTGGAAGGTAAACCGACATATGAGATAGTACACCAATCAGAAGTCTTTAAGGCTATCAGCAATTTTTACGGTGGAGGTCAAGCGGTGTTTCCTTATGTGTTGGAGCAAAAGTAAGCTATCTGAAATAACGTGTAACTTGAGTTATTCGAATGGGTTTTCACTTTTAACTTCGTATGCATTTGTTTATATTATGATGATTCGTATTCGTAGGTATTTGAGACTGGAGAAAATAGTCCCAGAAGAGCGTCCACTTCCATCAGTACCTAAGTCAGGAGATCGCGCAGCAGTGCTGAAACGATTCCATAGTAAATTCTGCAGGCGATGTTTCACGTATGGCTGCTTGATCCACGGTGAGCTAGCGCTAATTAAAAATGTGTATTCTTTGTGATAATCTAAACATGGTACTGTTTGATCTCTCTGAAGCGACGGACATGGATAACCTGAAAATAAGAGAAAACCTTATGCAAGAGCCAGTGAGGGCAGAGCGTAGTAACGCGAGGCCTCCATGCTCCCTGACGTGTAACAAAGTCGCTAGACTGGAGAAGTCCAATGGGACTCGTATGGGTCGAGAGGCTTCAGAAGAAGCTGATAGTTGGAGTCAGGATGAAAAAGCGATATTTCTTTTTGCGGGACGAGTTTTCCAGAACGATTCTTGTCGTCTCGCAGAGGTCATAAAAACAAAAAATTGCAGCGAGGTTAGTTTCTTTTAGTTGGCAAATTAATTTAAACCTAGATCGAAAATGAGCATTTGATATTTTGAATTTCTTGTAGGTGACTGCTCGTCTGCAGTGGATGGCTGAAGAAGGTCAGAGTTTTCCATCCAGTGGTACACCTACTGTTGTTCCTGGAAAAGTACTTATTACAACCACGATGTCGAGCTTCTCTTCGTACGCCAAAAATCACCAGTTGTTACTGGGGGTTGGGCAAAACGATCGACCAACTGTTCCGCCATGCTACTACCCATGTGATCATGAGGGTCCGTGTGAATCCAATAGTGCCAAATGCCAATGTTACAGCAATAATATTCCATGCGAGAAGTACTGCCGATGCTACTTTGGGAAACGCACATGTGAGATTGTCTCGTTATTTTTGAATATGTGTTCTTTCTTCGGTGTTATGATTCGTTACTTTTGGAGTGAATCGTCAATCTGTTTCGGTATACTATAGGTAGGAATATATTCCCTGGGTGTAAATGCATCGGCACTTGTGGACCCAACTGTGATTGTTCCCTGGCTCTTCGCGAATGCGATATAGATATCTGTGGATGTAAAGATATGACAAAGCTGCGAAAAGATCAAGTACAGAAAGGTAACGATAGTAGCATCGAGTTACAACCGAAAAAACTCCAAGGATGCAAGAATTCCGCGATCCAGTTTAAGCACGGTATGTTATTACTTTAACGGCGAGATTTGTGCAGAATTTTACCTGGTAATCGCAAAACTGTTTTATACAGATAGTAGGACGATTCGATTACTATCTCCAGTGGCAGGATGGGGACTTTTCGCCTCAAATGATATACCGGCGAACCAGTTAGTTGGAGAATATTGCGGAGAGCTGGTATCTGTCGATGAATCAGAGAGAAGAGGTCAACGTTATGATTCTCAAGGGACGACATACCTGTTTAATCGCGATACAGGTATTCGGACACACTATGAATGCAAAACTTTAGTTTTGAAAATGTTATAAAGACTTCTATTGATGTCTTTGCTGTAGATACCACTATAGACGGGATGCATTTCGCAAATGTCACGCGTTATATTAATTCCGCTCCAGAAGAAAATGCCAACTGCTATCCTCTATGCAAGAATGTTGCAGGAACTTTACGAATTGGGTTGTACGCTAAAAAATATATCAAGACCGGAGAAGAACTGTTTTTTGATTACCAACAAGGTATGAAATCGTATTTTAAATGTAGGCTGCATGTCAGTGAAGAATCGATTGACGAATTTTTCTTTTTCAGCTTTGAACATAGAAAAGGAACAGGAGACTCAGACGGTTTCGTCCAAATATCAGACTACTCCTGGTAGACTGCCAACAAGTACGACCAAAAAGACAGTGAACTCTTCCCCATGTGAAAGAAAGCGAGTCCCTTCAGCAAAAAAACAAACGACGGTATTCCCAGCCAATCCGCTTCGATTGTTGATGAAAGACTACGACATTGATGAGGATGAGGATGAGACTAGTTCATCCTCAGAGTAGCTACGGTTTGTAAGTGTAGAGCAGTTCAAACCGAAATAACTGTGCCGTTTAAACATGAAACATAGATAATTTATTGACAGCGTTAGACAGATTATGTAGTAGATTCGGTAGCACGATTTTAATTGTTACATACACTTGGATTTTGTCGGAAACTCGACCTTTTCCTGGTTGTTGTTTGTTACGTTACAAGTATTAAATGCGCTTGATTTGAATTAGTCTGGACTAGTAACTTTGGTCTTTTGCCGTCTTGGCCTTCCCAAGTAATCCACTAACCATGGTTTCGTACCGCTGGAGTAAGGATGAGTGGGCAGATCATAAGGAACAGGAAAGGGGTACCCAACAGTGCCTCGGTCAGACGAAATTCGGCTGCTTGCTCTTGACCCATTATCAATGGGTTCAATTTTACCGCGAAACGATGGTCCTGCATTCTGCCGAGCAAGAATTACTCTTAACGTCGTTGCATACATTATGTGGTAGTTGAGATCTCGTTTAGGCAAGATATGGACTTACGAATAACTTCGGCATGAACATAACACCAGCCTCCCAAGACATCACCTGCAGTTGATCACGTTTCTTGTTCAGTTTCCCCCATGCAGCTTTAGACAGATTAGCGCTTGTCAAAATGAACCAGGCCATTTGTTGAAAATCAGGAGAAACTCGGCAATATGTCTTGATATGTGGCATGGCGTAAGTTCGGTTGTATCGGAATCCCACCCATTTGCTGTAATTTTAGGGTGGAAAATCAGGTTACTTTTGACTCAAGGGAAAAAATCTGACATGATTTTATGATTGCATACCACATGATGCTTTCTAGCCATATTTGTTTAGAATGGACCATATGAGCATACGGCAAGCAATCTGCACCATCAATACCGTCAGCGGATTTTTGAACGTCTTCAACACTAGGATAGACCTAAAACCAGAACAAAACTGAACTTAGAGATTGGTTCTGACAAGTTGTCATTGATCACGCTTCAAACTGTACACTCTTACAAGTTTAACGGAAGGTTTCGTTTTGATAGGTCCGTCAAAATACGAGGCCCACTCATTTTGAAGCCATGAGATGTCGGGCCCAAGAGAACCTTTGACCAACGAAAGTTTCAAACCCAAAATGGCATTATCTGACTGAGAGTACAATTTCCAAAGAATTTCAGGGGTTTACCGATAGAAGAACATTGAGTAATCACAGGCCACTGGGATGTCACCTGAGATGTTTGGTAACGGCTGAGAATCTTCTCCACTTTCTTGATTCCCCATTGAAAGCCAGTAGAACTCAAGGACTGAGTCACGTTTGGAGCCGATGCTACAAAGAATACCCTGAAAGACGTTGGATTTTAAACGAGCAGATCAATCAAAAATGAAATAAATCCTCTGGATGTACTACCTAATGCTCGACATGTCAGCGCGCTTGATTTTGTCAATCCATCCATCCAGTGCCTTCAGATAGTAACTGCGGAGATACGTGATGAAGTCAGCTCGGAAACCAGTTGGAGACTCACCTTTCGGTACATCTTCTGCGTCAACAATTTTCGAACATTTCGGGCTAATCCATATTCTGAAAACCCGAAGTTTAGTCATTTGACAAGTACGTTTGCTTTCAGTCTCGCCTAACTTTAAAAAACTTACCCCTGTGTCTTGTTAAGCCAGTCACCTTCAATCAAATTAGCTGTGTAAACCAGGATGCGGATGGATGAGTCTGTGTACTCTATCATAGACATTTTGCTGAAAATCAGGCAAAGTCAATCTAAAGTTGGAACAGTCATAAAAATCTGAACTTACCTATGATGGTGACCAAACGGATGCGGGGTTTTCATCCTATACTGCTCTATCCAGTCGTTTTCTCTGGCAATCAACGGGACATTTGGGTTGTCAGTTCCATGGATCAACATCATCGGCGTACCCCTGTCAATAGTAGCAAATCGTATTAAAGAAGTAAAGGACTATTCAATAGTCAAATGGGTTGCAAGCTTTCGAACTGACCATAAAGTCGACCGTGTGACTCTATCCATCAACCAGTCCGTTTCGATCATGAAATTGATGTGACAAACAGATTTAATCTCTCCAAACGAAGAGTCGAAGAGATCCGTAAAACTCATGCTGAAGAACGTCTGTTCAGGTCCAATAGAAGTCAAAAACATATGATACGGTGCAGCAGCTTCCCACTTCGCCAGCGGTGAGTTCTTATCAGCCTTTCCTGGGGTTCGCGACGCAGTTACGCTTCTTTGCGGTGTAACTGGCACAGATCCAGCATAGGTTCCGGGTTTAGGTGAAGATTGACCACCATGTGCCTTCTTTCGACGCTTCAAGGTTCTTATAACTTGCATTTGGTCCTGCAAAACCTGTCTGTCACAATCTGGATCATATTCTGCTGGAATTTCGCTGGGGTCTCCAAGGGCTTCCATAATCTCCATTAGCTCCTCCACTGAAACACGTGCATATCATCAAAACGGATTCCTCGCATACAATAACACTAGAATTCAAAGAGAAAACTTACGATGCGGGTGGGCGAATTCTTCAAAATGATGTATGTTCCTCCGGTAGCACTTTTTGCCAAACTGACATTCGTCCACTGGATCCCCGGAACAATCTTCTACTTTGTCATTCGGCTTTAGACCTGGATCAGCTTCAGCTGTCAGTGATTTGTTGTCCTGGTCTGCTGCATTGTCCAACTTTGGGCGTTTCTGAACCGGGCCAGGGCTTGCCGCGTCTAGGTCCGTAGGTCCATCAGCCGTTTTACTTGGAGATTTTATCAGAAATCTGTCCATTTTTACTTTGACACTAATGTCAACATGTGAGTATTAACACGACAACTTGCACAAATAATTTTATCTGTCATGCAACAATTTTAAAACTGAAGTATTCAACAAAACAATCAAGATCTATTGACAGAGATGATTCTTACGCATTGCATAAACTTCTGAGCTGTTCCCGCTCCTTTTGTGAAACTCTATGGGTCGCCAAAACATGCGCGGGCCGTACGAAAATCAAAATATTGCCCGTCGTATTTCAATCTCGTTTGCTGTTGTGTGAGACACAAAGGCACTAAAGGAAATTTTTAATTTCTATTGACAATTGTGGTTTTACGGAAAGCGTGAAAATTCTTTATATTCAATCACGAAGTCCATTACATTTTTCGTCTTGTATCGCTGATCTTGCGTTCCCCGGTTTTGGTTCTTACGTTCGCAAAAATTGAGTCCAAAGTCAAAAGTAATTGAATTTGATATTTCATCCTTTAATCTCTATTTTTGCAAATAACTGATATAATTGATCAATTTTGCAGTACAATGAGCAGCCGACACCGGAGTCCTGATTTCCAAAGGTCTCGCGGTGATCTAGACCGCCATGGCCGCCGCCAAGAAGAAGACTCTCATATCAGAAGAGAATCTAAAAGAGACCCTCGTAACGAGGATTTCAACAACGTCCGTATAAAAGAAGAACCAATGTCTGACATTGAAGGCGCTTCAAGTAGCCGTAGCCGACCTGATCGTGAAGAATCAAGACACCATTCGAGGCCCTCAAGGGGAGAAAGATCAAGATCCCGATCTCCAAATGATAGGCAGAGGCGGTGAGTGAATTAACATGCATTTACCAGTTGAGAATCAATCTTCTAACGGATGGGATCCTAATTCTAAAACTTATGATTTTACAGACGGTCTCCACCGAGACGTAAGAGCAGGTCTCGATCGCCACCCAGACGTGACAGAAGAGAAGAATTCAAACGGCCACAAGATCGTCGACGCTCACCAAGACGTGATGAAGACCGTCCACCCCAGCCAAGGAGAAACGATAGTAGAAACTCGAACACTGAGCGACCTGCAAGAGAAGGAGACTGGGAAAAGTTTTTCAAGCCCGGAAGTAAGATGGAAGATGAAGACTCAAAGTACGGGAAGAAGGACCAAATGGGTGACAAGCCAGATCCGAAAGACAAAGAAAAGCCGAACTTTGATCTATCTGGGAAACTGACCGAGGAGACGAATACTTTCCGGGGTGTTGTCATCAAATACAGTGAACCACCTGAAGCAAGAAAACCGCAGAAAATCCGGTGGCGACTCTACCCCTTCAAAGGAGAGGAAGCTCTACCAGTCATGTACATCCATAGGCAAAGTGCCTACCTCCTCGGTCGTGAACGTAAAATTGCCGATATTCCCATCGACCATCCATCTTGCTCCAAACAACACGCTGTCATCCAGTTCCGTCTCATGAAGTACGAGCGGGCTGATGGGTCAGTCGGCCGACGGATCAGACCTTACATCATTGACCTGGAGAGCGGAAACGGCACCTACGTCAACGGTACAAAGATTGATTCCAAACGCTACGTTGAATTAATGGAGAAGGATGTGCTCAAGTTCGGCTTCAGTAGCAGGGAATACGTACTTCTTCATGAACACAGCAAGGACGAGCCCGATGACGACGAGTATGAACAGTCTCCGGAAACTGATGAAAAAGCTAAAGTTAAAGTAGAAAAAGAGGAAGTAGATTAACCTCGGTGTTCGCTTAGGACAATGAAACTTTTCTACTATTTTTGTTAATGTTACTTCTAAAGTACACAATTTAGTTTTGAAATCAATGTATTATGTATCTAGACTTTCCGTGTATAAACGATCTTTCTCGATCTATTTCTTGTAATTTTCTCTATCTCGTCTCAGATTTCAGTAATTATGATACCCTCTCCCTTTACTTTCCTTACAGCATGCAAGAAGACCACACAATGTCAATTTGGTATCATCAACCAAAGCTACTCAACCGTCAAATGTTCAACTTGTACTGCTTCATCGTCAGCCACCAACAAGTTCCAGATCCCACAAAATTTCAGCCTCTTCAACAGCTCCCTCTGGACATTGTTCAACTCCGTGACCGCCACCACCGCCAGTACCACAAGCAGCAAAAGCGGCGGCGGCACGCCGCCGCTGCCACCCTCCATTCTGCGGGTACCATCAACTAATACTGCGGGCCACCAAGGGTAAACCTTTCTATTTTGAGGTAACAACTCAACCATTGACAAAGTACATGATAATTTGCACTTTTGGTTTCATAGAATATATAGAATCTTTTCTGGTTTTACAGGAGGACCACTTCAACCGCTTTCTCACCGAGGTATTTATAAACACATGATCCGACCGATCCTCCATGCGGCTTCTGATGCGGCTAGCCAAGAATAATTCACGTTCATCCAATCTCATCACCTCAGCAGCCCGCCGACACCGACGACCAGCCCATGAATATATGCGGTAATCCATTATTTTCACGCCTTACATCAATTAATTATCCTCGGCTCCCGCCGCAGTACAAAAGGCTAATCTCAATTCCTATATCGTTACAGATACCCAATTTACCTTCTTCATTAACCCATAGAATTATGCTTGGATTTCGCAGCAATTCCTTCGAATCACCAACGCTTGTCGCCTATATATTCAGCACATTCCATTTTAACCTCTCGGAACACCTGTACCAACAAGATTCCGCTCCTCGCACAAGCTTCCTCCTTCATCCACCTGATCAAATATTTTGTTAATTGGTCTAATTTATACATCTCCAGTCAGTTTTCAGTTCAGCTCGCCCAAACAGCAGTACATCACCTGTCGACTATATTCTTCAAGGATTCTCAAGCCCCTTCCCATACATGTATATCCCATGCAAGTTGCTCCTGCGGTTTCTGATTACACCTGTCCAATCTACTTCTTCTACCTACCTCATCTCCAGCTAATTAGCTTCCTTGGATCCCACTCCTTCTTGACAGGTACGAGTTAAGAGCCTCTCTCACAGCAATTAACGTTTTTCCCTCCTTGAAACCCGTTCAAAAATGACCATTTAAACTGTATCATGTTTTTTCTCTAGGACACTTTTCGGTCTCACAACAACAGGTGATCCATGGGATATGCATAACTCTTTCGGGTTGTAAACATAGGTGGTGAGTGTGGTAAACCGCCGTATTTGACCTCGGTTGACCCACCGAGGTCAGCCGCAAACAGTGGTAACCATAGACCACGGGAACACATTTCAACTAATGTGTAAACCCGCAGGAGCCATCAGCAGTAGCAAGCAACCAAGTGCCAGTCCCACCATCGTCACCACATGTGGAAATGACAAGACTTTTATCATTATTACGCCTCAGCCAGTCAGTCAAGTATACTAAATGATCCATAAGGCAGGTATCGTAAAAAACTATTATTGCACAGATACCTCCGGTTTAACGCTCACTGACACCGCAAAACAGGATGATGAACTGTGCCATCTGACATGAAGTTGTAGGTTGTACTGTAAAATTGATACAATTTATACACATGTGTCAAGTGATTTACCCTAACTGCTTGTCTTGTTTTCATTTCTAGGCAGACGATCATATAGCTGTTGTCCTAATCTAGAAGCTGGAAAAGTCGACTTTTATAGCCTGCGTCGCCTTTCAGATGATATTACACGTGATTTTGTTCAGAAAAAGTTTGGACTTTAAATTGCAGCCAGGACGTGGGAATTCGACTATGAGCCTGTACTTGTTGTGCTCACTGAGCGTCAACTCTATGGTCGTTGCAATCATCTCACCTGAGTTTACCTGAGTTTTTCCATCTTGCCCGAATCTTCATCTCTTTTCTCGTATATCATCATTAAGAGAATCTCGTTTTTGCTTCCACCTAAATCAGCACATACGGACACACATGTTACGAGATGATGATATAAAACATTCATCGGATCTCTGTATAGTCTCTTGAAAAGGCCAGAAGCTTTGATCATCATCATCATCGTCGTCGATTTGAAACTCACAGGTGAAGTTTTCCCTGGGCATAATTTACTCGGAATTACTATATACTCCTTCTTCCGATCCATCCTGCTTGTTTCTTTGCCTCTGAAATCGTAATTTACCTGTTTTTTTTTCAACAATGAGCAACCGTGTACGTGATGCTCTACATCCTCGATTTTTGACCATGATCATGATCAGTCAGACAGAGCTTGAGGAGAGCTCAAGGCAAGGAGCTGATACTAATTTCCGTCAGATTTTTCCCCGATATCATGACGTGCTTTACCATGGATGAGCTTTACTCAACCGATACTGAATCTTTCGTCGCCGTTCACACTCGGCAGAGCTGATGTAGGTAATTTTCAACGTTTCTCTCATACATATATTGATTACAGCATCGGTGTTTTGTTGTTCTCAAATTGCCTTTGAAATCGATACATACTTGCTGGGCTTCAGTCATTTAAGTTGTTGTTGTTATCTTCCATCCATGTAATCAAAAGCGGTGTCTGTGTCTTTTGAATTCAATCAGTTTATTCACAAACCTAGTCTTCTATTCCATAAATGTACACACTGCTCACAATATATAATTTTGTACGGCTAATACACATTTGAGAAAGGGTTAAAGCTATCGCCATCATTGCATTGCATTCTTCTCACTAGGACTTCTGGACAATGCCTCAGCACTTTTACATGGAGCTCAGTAAGGCCTCCAAACGCCAATATTATCGCCCGCAGAAGTCTCCTGTTGCTGCTGCTG
Source organism: Sphaeridia pumilis (assembly GCA_034698345.1). Taxonomy (NCBI): domain Eukaryota; kingdom Metazoa; phylum Arthropoda; class Collembola; order Symphypleona; family Sminthurididae; genus Sphaeridia; species Sphaeridia pumilis. The sequence continues at coordinate 15,608 of JAQGBJ010001974.1, forward strand.
CTGTTGCTGACCTCGCTCCCCAGAACTCACACCGTTATCCAAATGACCCCCACCCCCACCGCCCCCTGCTGACGGCACCTCCTGCTCACTCGCCCCTGAAGGGGGCGCAGCGCCCCCTTCATCTCCATTGGTCAGTAGCAAATGATGATGGTGATGCGTCTGGAGGCTGTTGTGATGATGGTGACCTCCATAATGGTGATGATGACCCGCCGCCATCCCACCCGAAGACCCTCCGAGAGCCAGCAGGGACGATGAAGAAGTACCATTGTTTTGTAACATTGAAGAACCGCTTGAAACCGGAGGCGTATACATGGTGATGGTCAAATCCGACTTTTCAACCAACGGAACGTTGGAAGCACTCGACAAGTACGACGACGAAGAACTTCCAAGCGTCGAACCACCTCCAGTTCCACTCGTACTTCCATAGAGTGCGGCGGGCGTCCCGTATGAATTTGCAGTATTGTAGTAGGTTGAATGGGCGTAGAACTGATGGGCGGCGGCGGCTGCAGTGGCGTGGTGATGGGCTGCAGCGGCGGCGGAAACGGAATGCAAGTGACTTGTGGGACTTGAAGTCGCTTGGTGGTGATGGTGGTAAGCTGAAGTTTGATGGTGGTGATGGGAGCCAAAGTAGTCGGCGGACGTCATCGGATCGGATGATGAAGTCAAGAGTCCTGCAAGCACAGAATCCAAAAACATATCAATTTACAGCCTGCAGCTATATTATATATATCTGACTGACTCTCAGACTGGGCTTTAAATGGCGTGTCAACGCCTCGGGAGGTCTGTCATGTGTGTTCATTAGGTGGAAATGATCTGATGGAACGAGGCTTTGTAGGTGGTAAATACTGAGTCTACTGATTTAATATCAAAATCCTGCTTGTCCGTCCAGTAAGGATCACGTTACCAAAAAGCTGGACAAATGCATATTCAATCAGCTATCTAACTTGCTCTGGTTATGACAGCATCAAATTACACACATGAAATGTGAATGTGTATGTACCTGAAGAGAAGCCCGGATCGAAGCTATCGGCCGCAGCCGAATATGTTGAAGCCTGGGACGAGAAAGCGGCCGGGAAGGCTGTGGATCCTGGAGCGACGCCGTAAGAGTTCCAACTGCTACCCGCGTCCGCAGCACTGATGACGTTCGACGAAGGGTGACCGCAACCAACTCCGCTTGAAGTCATGTCTGAAATTGGAAACACATTGAAAATACATTAGTTTTTAATAATCAACCGCAGCAACAGCAGCTCATTTCAACTTGTCAAAGGCATTCGTAACCAGAAATTCTTGCATATTTTGAGTGCTAGTCAACTTGTCATTCCTCGGAGTTTTTCGATACTTTTTATCCCCTGGCTTTTGAATGTAACATACTAACTTTTGGTTCTACAGTTTCAATTAACTCTTATGGGTTCTCTCTGGTAGTTGAAACCGCAAATGTCCTGTTCATAGCTACAGAAGTATATGCTTTGTACTCACTCAACAGGCTTCGTGTCATAGGTCTCGTCTACTATTAGGATGAGCTATCATTTTCTCAGAAAAATCCTCAGTTGGAGGAAGCTGCGGTTTTCCTCGACGTTCTTGTTATCAGCAGTTCCAGAGTTTTGCTTCGATATTATTATCGTCATGTCTCTTACTACTTGATAATCAGACAAATTACACGTTTCACTTCTACTTGTCTTCTAGCCCATATGGCTAAACTGCATGTAATTTGCTATTCCCCCAATACTTCCCCCATGTTCATTCAGGCCCAAGTTCCAGAGGGCGGACAGCTTTCCAAAGGCAATGCTCGGCGAGTTCTCCAGAACTAACTGAAGCACATATATTTCTCCAGAATTTTCACAAGGAAAAAAGTTTCTTAAAAGCTCCACAAAGCTCCATCCTATGGCTGTTGACCATTTTTTGCAACGTTCTGAAACAGTCTTTTTCAAATGTTTCCAAAAGCAATAACGGCTCTCTTTCATGCAATAATCTTCAGACTCCCACGCATACAACAAAAAGTAATTACCAAAAAGCATTATTTACACTACCTCTTCTTCTTCTCATCTGTCTTATCCTTCTTTTGAATGTGATACAGTCTGATATCTTTCTTCTCATGAATTATGTATGCCATGGAGCTATCAAATGCCTTAATAACAAGGTGAGAACTGCTACTTCTTGTACTCCTTTTCACATCTCTTCTCCTTGAAAAGTTGTTCCGAAAAGTGGCCCTTTTATAAGCATCGGACATCCAATCTAAAGTGTGAAGTTCACGCCTTAATTTCAACAAGGAAATTAGCCTTACGCACACAATATCCGCTTTGGTAGTTCTGTACACATACAAAAGTTGAAGCCTACTCACCTGTTCTCGGCGAAGTTGTTGGTGAAAACTTGACGACAGGTAACTGGGGAGTGTACTCGTACCTCGAAGTCTTGCTTGAAGGTGGTCGGAGGTCAAAGTCAGGGAAGAAGGGTCGTGGGCCGAGCTGCAGTCCCGGGAAGGGCCTCTGGCCTACTTGAAAAGGGCCAATAAGATCCAAAGTTTATCATTAGACTTTTCAAAAGGTTCAGAATTTTCATGTCTTAAAAAATATGTCTACTTTCTCTCATCATATCAGTGGTGGTGGTCATTTGTCATTTTGAAGAAACTTGTTTAAACTCTATGACTTTTACAAAAGACTTGATGGCCGTCCCACCTGTCCGTCGGAAGCCAAGGCGTGTAACGAGCCATTAAAAGCATTTCAAAGGCTTCAAAGGATGAGAATCACATGGACTATTGAGCATAACACAGATTTGAGGAAAAGGTTCGCTGACTTTGTTTAAAACGGCGTGATTTAAGCGGCAAGTTTAAATGTTTCACCATTTTACACCTTATACACAACAACAACAAACGTGGGGAGATCCAAGAAAATTTAAGGCTCAAGCTACCAAGCTACTTGATAAAACGCCATTTCGAGCAGATTGCGTGCTTCATTGCGTAGGTCCATTTCAACGACGCTTCGCCCGATTTCTCTTCTGGTTCTTCTAGCGACAAGGAATTCGACGGCAGTTTTCACGTTAAATCCCCCATATAAAAGGTTCTGTCAAAGCGGAACTTGAAGTTGGATAGCGGAAAATGTGGTTTTTAGCTGTTATATATATATATATACTTTCTTAAAGTGTTTTTGTTCTTGTGATGATTTTATACAGCGTTTGATTGATCATGAAAAAGTTCAAGTTGTTGCAGCAGACACACGTGCTCAAATTATCATACAGGTTCGAACCTATTTTCTCTGGACAGTATAATAACAGTCATTTTGTAAATTGCCCCCTTCTAAAATCATTGATTTTTCCTCCTCCGCAGTGCCCTTTGCTCAATGGCTCATCTGAACCTCCCTCGACCTGACGCCAGTCTACTTCCGGCTCCTGCTCACTCATGCAATTTCGGATTTTTCGGAAGGATCCGCTTCATTCAACAGTGTTGTGAGGTGCAAAAGAGGGCGCAAAAGAGCCTCTTTTTGATGCTCTTAAAAGTCGTAACAAATATCGTGAGAACTGGCGTTAAGCTTGAGAGGACTTTGAATGAGTTTCAAGGGATGAAATGGCGATGA
>JAQGBJ010001975.1:0-19162 GCA_034698345.1 Sphaeridia pumilis
TCGTAGAGTAACCTGAGGCTAATAACATTCATTGGGAAGACGGAACAAGGGTTTAATATCAAACAGAGGGAAAGAAGCTATGTCGCGTGCCTTTGTGAGAAAAATGAGGCTGACTGAAATTTCACCTTGTGTCAACTTGTAAGACAGCTCGGATTTACAAAGCGTAACGCTTCTGAAAGCGCCGCTGCTGCAAAGTAGCCAAGTTCCGTCACTTTTGAGATATCTCAAGACGCTGGTGCTGCTGCTGACGAGATAAATTATCGTCTGTCCAAAGTTCCTTGAATCCGACCAAAGTTGGCAAAATGGCAAAGCAGAACTAAAGTTGCAGATTCCAAGGTAGAAATCAGCCCGCTGATGACAATCAAGAAAATTTTAGGACCTGAGCCAAAGCTACGGCGGGAAGACAAAAGTTGTTATCAGCTTAATAACTTGACCTCAGCCAACGCCTCAAGACCCGCAGAATTCTCAGAATTTAGCAAAACCAAGTGCCAAAATTTTGTACAACAAATGTGTTGAAATTCCCGACTTTTCTTGAAAAACACCAACTGAGACTCAACCGTGACGACAGAGGGCGACAACAGGAAACTGGCGGAAACAGTTGCAAAAAGCCAAGTCTTGTTCGAAGCGCTAAAAGATCCGATTCGGGTGTCATTGATAAAGATGGATTGTGGGGGTGGAACTTGTGAAACGTCAGATCAACAATCAAGGACAGACCTTAGAAATAATGAGCATCAGCGCCATCTGGACAGAAATAAAAAAGTAAAACTTGTCGTCGCTCAAAGTAGCAGGGAAAGAAAAAGGATATATTTACAATTTTTCGATGCGTGTATCCTGATCGTTTTGAAATCTTCCAGACTGCTGATAACAAATCGTTTCGTTCAACCCCGTCGTTTGTGGCTTCACATGTCATCCAATTTCGTTGCAATTGAACCAATTCCCCTAGCGGCAATAAACGGCAGAGGCGAATATATATACAGCCATCGCATCGCCGTCTCGTCCAAAACCAAGTAATGATAATGATAGTCGGTTTCGACGCCAACTGCATTTTAATGCCCGATTCCTCATACGTGTACCAGTGAACTTGCTATTTGATCTGTCCGACTGGATCTTCTTCAACCCTTTGTCAAATTTTCCACCCTCGCCACCCTTCCTTATGACACTCTCAACCCTCCTGAAATAATCAGACTTTAGACAGCCAGTTTCCGTATGTTTTTAAATGCGTGACTTGTTCTTCGAAACTCCCCAAATACGGAAACTAAAACTACGACCGCCAGTCAAAAGTGATAACGATCAAACGCCGTTCGTCAAAATTTCACATGAATCATCCGGCTCCTATGTTCCTGTCTTCCGAAGAAGACAACCATATTGTTCCATATTCTTGCTTCGATGAACACATCATTTTCGGTTTCTTATCGTAACCTTGAAACGTGTATGGCAGCGGTGGCGGTCCTACTTAATTAGTAGACGAACAAGAAACTTTTGTTATTATATAGTTTGTGTGGTGCTTCTTTGGTGCATTCCCAACTGTATTAACGAAGCTCGTTATCTACAAGAAGGGTTTCTCCTCTAGTTTTCATATTCTAAGGTTTACCGCGCTACATTATGCCAAAAGGGTAAAAGGCTATATGTCATGGAAATGACGACGGAACCTTTGCACTATTATTACTATTATATTATTATTGTTCAAGAAAGACGATGAATCATGTGCTGGTGTTATGCAAGAAAAGTGCATTCCGTTAGGGCTCCTCCACTGGATTTCAGACAGTTTGGACACTGAGGAGTGAATAAGATTTATTAGACTTTCTCCAGCTTAACTTTTTGGAGGATGACGCAGGTCTGTTTAGTTTGTAGTAGGAAAAATACCGTTTCCATCATACGTCAAAGTACAACAACGCTGACTTTGGATCATGTTGGCCTTAATCTTCAGTATGGTTTCGTCTTGGTTTTATGTGGAACGGAAAGGGGAACAAGTTTCCCGGAAAAAGGAAAAAGTTTAAGCCATTTACTTCCGCTCTTGTTGACAAGCATTTGATTTTTGAGAAACGTAATTTAGGAAGGTATTAAAGCGTGGCGAAGGCGAAAGAGACCAAGTGGATTTAACAGGGCAAGAAAAAGTCGCCTTTACAAAGTTTAGTTGACTGGCGGTTCAAGAAGGGAGGAGAAGATGAAGGAAAGCGGGAAAAAAAGTTCCAAGGAAACTGCATACAGCAAACTCACGATTCCGGGTAACTAACTGACCAACAAAAACGAACAAGGGCAAAGCGGGAGCGGGATAAGGTCGTGGATTTGGAAGCAATTTAAAATACGGGCGAAGCGAGTTGCACACATCGAAGAGCTCAAAAAGGACCAACTCAACAAGGATGCAAAAGCATAGACGAATCTTGAAGAAAAACGGGAAATCAGGGGGAAAGTTTCCCTTCGAATGACGGATTTTCGGGTAATTTGATGACCACACAGAAAAAAGTTTTTTATGGCGGTAAATGGCGGTTCGGCTGAAAATGAAGCGAATATCGAGACGCTGGGTAGGCTGAGAGAGCGGAAATGGACGACAACATTACGGATTCATATCACATTTTCTTGTGTGCATAAAACTGTTTAGTGTGAATCTTGAAGATTTTTTTGAAGTCGCCAGCAGGCCGTCCAATGGAATTGGAGGCCCTGCAAAAGTTGGTTCCGAGGATAAACAGGTATGTAAGTACTTGCGGTTGATATACTGAAGAAGTTGATTCCATTTAACCGTCATATACATTTGCACATATATATATATAAATGTACTTTCACCCCGTTACTTCTGTTATGGTACTTGGGATGCAACCTGACAGCTACTTAATACCCAGGTCAGGAACTTGCCAAAGAATATAAGCTGCAGCTGAGCTTCGATGTCTAATGCATTCTGCCGGGAACTTCTAGCGGTTCCAGGTCTTTTTGTTGGACCATAGCGCTTCAACTGTTCGTTTATGGTGTGTCTTCCAAAAAGCTCACCGAAACTATTGGATTCAACCTGTGAGCTTCAGGTAGCTGCATCGTCCAATTTTTTTTGTTGCAGTTCCATAGTTTGTTTGCGTGGGCCGTCGATTGTTCCCGGTTGTTTTTTGTTATCAAATTTATGTTTTCCATCACGTCCAGAATACACTGGATGCTCGTCGGCTTCTGGTTTTGGATTCAAGCATCCCGCCATACATCTTGATGGACAAAAACTTGTTCCGTGTAGACCACGAAATTGTGGCGTGACTCGAATAAGATAAAGCACACACACAAAGCGACTTTTGTATATTTTTCTATGTACCGACAACAACAACAACGACTGCTTTTAGACACAGCTTTTGGAAAACGTCTAAGAAAAAATATGAGATTGCAAGCATCAAATGGATAAAAACGCAATCACTCAACTGTAGCCCAACAATGGATTTTCAAATTAAAAGGATGGCCAACGGTAATGCACTTTTTATTTTATAACCTCGAAAAACTGACAAACTGGTCTTCCGGAGATATAAATTGTTTTTCCATCAAAAGTCGATTGGAGAAAAATTCTTAGACAGATAGAAAAAAATGTCTTTTTTAATCACATTGCAACAGGGTTTAACTTGAAAAGTGTGGTTCTGAAGTTCTGATATAGGCCTGGGAACAGCATCGCGGCTTATTTACAGTCCCATCAGAAGCGTATATATACGACGGATGTCAATTTAGTCCATGTTTGCAAAATAAACATTATAAGAAGAAGAAGAGGAAGCGTCATTCGCCTTGCAACTTAACTGGAGCTGACTGACTTGTTTGATATCCACAAAGCAAACGCTCTTCTTTTTTTGACGCAAAGAAAAATTGATGAGAGGAAATTCAAGAGAAGAAAAATTCTTGGAAAAAATTCGATCCCGCGCCTTCATGATGAAAAGCAGCTCTTCAACGAGTGTCAAGAACATTGCGAAATTAGATACATTGAAGCGCAGAAAACCCGGGTAAAATTGTCTTTTTCCTTGGAAAATCTTGGATGGTTTGTCAGCGGCTTTCAGCCCATGTACATGTCAGTCTCTTCTTTCTGTCACTTTTCCCAGCAAGATTTTTGCCAAAACAAACTGTCTGTACGCGCTCTAGATTTTGCCATGCTGTAACATTGTCAAGAGTCGAAAAATTAGTTCAAGTGAGTATTTTTCTTAGAAATGAGAGAAATATCACCTGATTTGTTACTTGAAAAAGTACGTAAATGAAACGAGACACTTTTCGACGCTTTTAAAGTCAAGAAGCCTTTTGTCGTCAAAAGATTCTTAGAATTTTCAGAATATTTCAATTCTTTGCCATTTCATGCCATTCTTTCAACTTTCTTTTCTAAATTAGCAGTATTACGTTTTGAAGAAAGTGGCGGCAAAATTAAAAGCTTTTTGAGTGATATGAATATGAAAATAGGAAAATGAAAAGAATATTTATATTATTTCATTGCCTTGCAATTTGCCATTTTGCAAAATTTTACCAGAGATTTTACCCATCTCCCGCCTCAAAGTTCAAAATTCAGTTGAAATTCGGAGTTTCGATTCTACATGAAGGCAGTTTCAAAATACCGCTTTCCAAATATCTCGTGAAAGGCCAAGTGGCATTTGTCGCCGCTGTCAGGCTGAATACTGCGGTAAGATTTTGCATGTGGACAGGTTGGTGAATGACAAGAATTAATCTTGAAGCTACGCGGGTTCTTTGTATCCACACGACACACGTACATGTACGTATGTGTCTCCGTGTCTTTCAGTCCTGACTAAAATCCGGGTTTTCTGAATCCCGGCATTCTCTTTCAAAACAATGAATTATCGATTTTGTAATTTGTCATTTCCTCTCCTCGCCATAGCCGTACAAGTTGTAGTTTACAATGAAGAAAGTGATGCGTTATCGGGGACCAAAGACAGGTTCCCGGGTATATAAAACACGGGCATTTTATACATGCCAGATTTCATCGCGTGTATGTTCCATTGTGTTGAGTGCGTAAAGGACAAAAGCGCGTGAGACGACAGACAAGCTACATATTCGGTAATGGACAAAGTTGAAAAAAGAGAGAGTGAAAGGTGATTACAATTTTTTTGAAAAGTGTTCACACAACGGTGCATATGGATGATCACAAAGCTGAATCTAAAATCACTAGCTTTTGTGGCCAAAAAAAGCCACGTGGTCTCCTTCTAATGGAGCAACTTTACTTCAACTTTTGTATGCGTCGGCATATGTGTGCTGACAGGAACAGGAGTAACAAAAGTTTTTTTGTTCATTTTGTATGTGCGGTGCGTATATGGGTAATTGGCGGATGGTGAAAGATGAAAGTGAAAAAGTTTAGCCAATCAAAAGGCTATGAAGAAATTAGGCTCTAATAGGATTTCTTGCGCAAGTTTGCCGCCTTAAAAATGCTTGATGACTAATTATGTAGGTTTGCAGTTAAAAAGTGTGTGCAAGTTTAAGCTAAGGTCATTTGAATTACGAAACGGGTTAAATTAATGGAAGGTGAAAGAAAAAGTTGGAAACTTGGCAAAACTTGAATCCTTATATTCCTGCATGCATGCCAAAATTAGTCAAACGTGACTTTTGGAAAAAGTCGACTTTGACGTTGATGCTGATACCAAGTCGAAGAAGGCTCAGAAAAGACGCTTAAATAATAGGCAACGGCACGTGAGAGAAAGCAAATGATGTTTGCTCCTGCCTGGATTAACTTGAAGACTATAATACAAAAGATGGCTGTATGAATGGCGGGAAAATTTGAAATATGAGCAAACTTTTCCCAGTAATAAAAATATTAGGCTCAAAGCTGCCTGCCTTGTTAACTTGAGCTGCAGGAGGTTTAATGAGTTATGAAGGTGAAGGAAGCAATTTATGAAGGCGAATCGTTATTAGATTAACGGGGATGAGGTAAATAAGCTGGAATCTTTCACAGCGCAGAAAAATTCAAAGACTTTTGCAAAGGCAGAGAGACTGGATAAAAATTCGTGCCAGTTTCAAAAACTTGATGTCTTAACTAGGTTACGTGCCACTTGGCCGTTTAACAGCGCTCCAATTCACTTTTTCCCCACTTTCCTTTAATTACCTTTCAAAGTAGCCCCTGCAGACATATAAATTGTGCCGAGTGCCATCTTGCTGTCCGGTTATCGGCTAATGGTATCTGGATCGGAGACTTCTGCCATGATGCTGACGCTGCATCCTTCGAATCGGTAAAAATACCCTCAGCCAAATGATGGCCATGAGCCATCGGAAAATTCAATGTGTTTCGCAGTTAATATTCGCTTGTGTCGACTTCCTCCGCTTTTTTGTGCATTGTACTGGGTTTTGCTCCCAGCATGCGAAATCGGTATAAAAGTGAAATAGCTCCATAGCAAGGACTTCAAGTCCTCCACGAAAATGGACCTCAAGGGAATCGACGAAATGTGCGTTGTGGGCAAGTGGAGATAAAATGTGTGTTAGATGGTCGAAATGGTTTGTATTGACAGCACAAATTGGGTGAAAGCCATGGACAAGATGAAAAAGATCTGAATATTTGTGGTACTTCGTGGACTAAAGCTTGAACGTTTCCAAAAGGTCACTACTGAGCAATGCAAACGCTTGTACGAAAAAATTCTAGCTAAGCTATAAGATACACTGGAAGCAGTGACGAAAGTCTCTGCTTTTACTACGGATTTTTTTCAGGGAATCCGCACGTCTCAAAGCACTTGAGCTCTGCAATCCCATAGTAATTTACGTATTCATGCGTAAATCTTCAACTTGAACCTAAGCCAGCGACAGAATTGAGATTTAATGCAGCAGCAAGAGCAGCCTTTTGAGAATTGTTGTCTTTTTTGAATTGTGGAAAGCTCTATTCAAAAAGTAACATTTCTTCTATTTCGTCTTCGCCTTCTTCTTCTATTTATTTGCCTCTTAAGAATTTCTCCAAATTCAACAACATAATGTATTTCTGTGTGTCTCTTGAAAGGCTTCTCGATGTAAAGAAAACAGATTGAGTGAGTGGTAGTGAAAAATGCATTGATTTCAAATCCGAGGATCCTCGCCGGAAACCCTTGCATTAAAATCCAGAGTTGAACAAGATCACATCTTTGTGTCTATTTTAATGTATGCCTTAAAATGAATGGAACAGATACAAATTCGTGTTCCAATCATGTTCATGGAAACATGAAAGTGTAAGTTGAATTCGTAGCGTTTTGCTACAAGTTTCAAGTGGTTACGGGTTGTGCTTTGGAATTAATGAGAATGTGAGATTTATTTTAGCGACTCGGCATATTTACCAAAACCTGGCCACAATTTCAGTGTACTATAAAACTGACCAAATAAATACATATATCCACCTGCACAACTTGAATTTCAAAATAATCATTAAGTTAGACCACCGTTTCAGAAAAAATTATAAAAGGCTTTGCGTTAGAGTTTTCCCAAAAAAATTGGAAAAAACTGTGAAGCGTCAACTATAAACACGAAGCGCCTGTACAAGTACCAATTTCGATGAGTGACTGCCGGTGTTCAGGAAGCGTAAAATTTTAGCGACGGTGATTTCCTCCCCGATGTACTGGAACCGTGCTGTGTAGCGGAAGCTGGAAAATCTGTGCGTACAACTTGGACCAATTCGGCGGCGCTCGCATGAAAAACTTTCCGAACTGGTATACCATGAAAACGCTTCTTTTTTTAGCCAGGAATTGATCATCCGAAACAGATTCGACTGGAACTTGTGTGATATATCATATAAAAAGTTGGTTCATGACTTGATGACTCCATGCGTTAAGAATACGACAGAGACAAGATAAAAAATTCCCGGCTCTGATACAGGATGGATTCGAGAAGGTTTTGGTCCATTGAGTCTGTTTGGGTATAATTTGCAATTTGGTTGACGTGACCAATAACGCATGCCTCCTAATGAATTGTAATTTATTCCGGTGTCAGGCTTTTCAAGGGAATTTCCGAAACTTTTTCTTTGAACAAAAACAAGGTGCATTATCTTCCATTTATTATTTTTTATGCTTGTATATGTACAGAAGATACCGGAAGTCCTCAATATGAAGTCGCGTTTGTCAAAACAAGGATATTACCTGCTTGTACATGTGCTATGGACAAACATTGTCGTTTTTCAATCTCACAATAAGTGTACATACGAGCGGCTGTCAATTTTCCTGCCTCGTGTTTGACAGTTTGTGTTCTGCTGTCGAAGTCGTTGTTTGAGGTACCTCACTCAGCTAGTACACATGTATCGAAAACAGTTTCAAGCCTTCCGCCAAAAACACTAACAAGAAAAAAATATTCCCTCCTAAATACCGTTTCAGCATATGTACCAGATCATGTACACAAGTGTAATTTCAGTCAGGTACCACTCAAGTCTTTTTCGGAAGCCGTCAACAAAGTACCCTTGGGACCTCATCAGCATTGGATTTTGTCAACCGTTGACTCGATTTTGTTGCCTCTTGCCAGCTTTTAAAAATCCCGAAAATTTATCGATCACTTTCTTTTCTCCCATCGACAATATTTTATCCTAACGCTTGACCTTTTCAAGGTCGCAGGTTGGTTCCAAAGCCAAAAATACGTGTTACTTGGATAGCAGAAAAGTGATTCCAAATTCCATCCTCAAGTCCCTTATCAACCTTTACCTTTTGGCCGAAACCTCTGCCTCTTCATACACGATCATGGCATCCAAGACATTTTATATTCGCTTCTTCTTCCTCCTGCTCGAATCGGTCGTAAGGCTTTATTGTCCCCCGCACATTTATATTCTTCGGATTTGTGTGTCCTCTTCTCGGCATTTTGCCAATCTGGAAGGTCCCACAATGGAAACGTCAGAAACAATCCCTGCGGTGTAACCTGATGAAAAGATGAGGACTTTGCTGAATTCCAAGTCCGCGAAAGATGGCTTCATTGCCAAAAGTTTTGTCGATGCTTTCTCCTTTCTCTCGATCCCATTTTCCAACGCCTACATATGTGACATTCTCCCTGTAAGTAAAAACACACACACACTTTATTATCTCAACTGACCCGCAAAAAGAGAGAAAGAGATTCCATACAGACACCTTTTCAACCATTTTTGGCCACACCTCTTTTCCACCGTCTGTACCTGACACGGACAGAGGTTGAAAAATTCTTTTGGCATTGTCCACGAATTTTCGCATTTCCGCCCTTAAATCCTCACAAAGAACAAGAGTCCGAGATGCATCACGTATTTTAGCTACGACCAAAAGGTATTTCAATTTCCTCCTACAACAAAAGCCTTTGGTGGTCACCAAAAGGTATGTACAAAGTAGGCAGTTGTAGTGACTTTTGGCGCTTTTTGTGAAACGTGACAAAATAAGGAAGCTTGAAGCAAAGATGTATTTCAACAAATTCGGGGTACTGAAGAAGCCTCTGCTGAAGGATTGAGCAGTTTACACATCACCGAAAATTGGCAACAATAGGTCCCTCCGAAACCCGTCCAATTTCACTGCTGACAATTGACTAACGAGAGGATTTGCCCGGGAAAAAAGAGAAAATCTCTCCAGTCAGCACACACACAGATAAGAAGACGATATATACGACGACTTTGATGTGTGAAAATTCGGTGGCGACTTTCATATAAGAATCCCGCATTTTCTCACATACAAACACGTACAAGACGGCTACGACGACCAACAACTTTTAACGTGACTGGCCACATTGCGGTTTTAATAGGATCAGCGGCAATGATAAAAGCGCGACCAAGAAGAATTTATCCCTCGACAACAAACCAGACTTCCAAGTTGTATTTTACCAAATGTCGATTTAGCCGTTAGAAATATATAGGAATGCGACTTTCACCATAAGTTTTGGGGCCGCCTTAAGTGGGACAGCGGGTAGGACCAAGAGGAAGGAACAACATGTGTCGATTTATGCTCTTTTCAACGGGTTGACATGTGGATCTAGTTTTAGAATCACATGCATCTCCTAGCGAAAGCTGTTACGTAGCTGCTGGCATAAACTGATGAAAGATTTACGATTTCCATTGGATTCGAACCATGGGATTTTGCGGTTTTGCTTGATACGAGGCGAGTTAAAGTGAAACTTGTTATTTACCAGTCGTCAGCTGGGTGCCAGAATAAAAGATGAAATTAAACTCTATTCCGTATACGTACATGGCGATTTTGCACTGTGACAAAATTAAATGCCAGAAGGCCTTTTGATGGACGAGTTTGGAAACTAAGTTTGCTAGAGGAGGGATTGCAAAAAAGATCAGCGAAAAGACTTGGAGGCTGAAAGTCTGAAAGCAAATCTTATCCATGACAGCGCGAAATTCAAAAAGTTTGCCAAAATCTACAAACCGCCATCAATCACCAAAGATTTGCAGTCGGAATAAAAGGCTCAGGATGGCGATGGCATGTGTCGAAGTTGGCTTCAATGGCAAGTGAGCTGCGGTTCTTCGAGCTTCAGATAGATATTTTAGTCCTAATCAAAACTGAAAATGTAGTAATTAGAGCATTTCCAGCCATAGAAAATTCTAGCATTCCGAACTCTAGTCACGAATAATATTTTGGCGGAAAAAACCTTTGGTGAAGATGGAAGGCTAAAATATATTTATATAATATAAATAGAGCCCACTAGCATTAACAATTTTGACGGAAGGAAATAATGTAAGGAATGAGAGATAATCATAATAATAATTCAGTAGATGAGCACTTGCAGCTAGAATACCAGAAATTGCAGCTTATATTTCTACTCTCTACTTTCCTAGTACAGACGATACAGTATTAAAGTTGAATCGAATGAGATTACTTACCCCTGGCTAACTCGGCGGGTATTATTTTCCCTCGGACTTTTAGACAGCCCAAAGAGACAGAGAGAGAGTCCGCTAGAAATAAGATAAAATCTTCCAACAGGATTTCGCTTCTAGAAAAATATGTGGCCGGACTCCTACATGAGCTGAATGAATCTCAGTTTTTCAAGCACGTATATTACGCTGTGGTGGCAGTGGATTACGCCGATAAGTGAGATTTTTGGCATTGAATCATACGACAAGAGAAGAAACATAAGGGAAAAATGCTTAGCGTTGTAGGGGGCTGGAATGTTAGCAATCAGGGAAAACTATTGCCATTATATTCTTCGGAGGGGAAAGTAAATTAAGCTGCCTCAACAGCATAGATCGAGTTGCCCGAGGTAGTGGACTTGATTCTAGAGCCATAAGAGCAAGAAAGATAGGAATCGATCTACTAGAGCACTAGATTTTTAGATGCTCGATTCAAGCCCCGTTCCAGGTAGACCTCCTTGACCCATGACCCTCTGTCAAGACGTGAAGGATGAGCGAGGCTTGAGACGATGATGGGATTCTTCCCCCTGAGCTAAAATTTTTTCTCGTATTTTTCTACAATGGTTTACTCAAAATCTAGGATCAAGAAGACTAGATTCTTCGAAGTTTGTTGGGGTTGGACATTTTCAACGTTTCGGTGATAATACATGGATGGTCCGAAAAAGGGAAAACACTCACTCATTGAACCTTGCTCAACTTGGAAATTCTTGTAAAAGTGCTAGAGGGGACCGAAGTCTCTGATTCTGAGGAGAAAGTTGCTCAATACCTTGTTTAGTGATTCCGAACAGGGGGCCTCATCATCCCCTCTTGGAAGCACAATTTAATGTACGTAGTAATGACTGTCCCAGCGGAATTAAAACAAGAGGATAAGACAACGAGGCCGAAGCTTCCGAAGACTTCGAAACGGGGCTCTCATCGGTGAGTAGAATCTCGTATCGATGCGGAGATTACAAGATTGTATGAGAGGACTTGGAAACGGCGAGGGGAGAAAGTTATTTGCGCGTGTAACGACAAGGCTTGACAGGTGTTGTTGTGTAGTGGACTGGAATCGAAAAGTTTGTTCTCCTGAGAAGTGAATTAGCTGGGGAAAATCTATAAGAGCTTCAGCTAGCAGTGGAATCGAGGTTCGAACAATGCTAAAAAAATTAGCTTAGGCTACAGATTTTTTGTTGTACCTCGAAGTAATTGCAGATTTCAGACAGAAGCCAAAATACATTTTTGAGTCTAGACTTTGGATTTAAAAAAATAGGTGAGAAAGTGCGTCAGTATATTGACAGTATGTAAGAAGCATGAAAAAGCTAAAATTGTGCAAAAAGAAAGCTGTCTCTCTCGGTTGCCTCACGGACAAAAATCCCGTAGTCCTTCCTGTACAAAATGATTGATTGCGGAAGAAAGAAACAGACTAATTTGAAGAAACTTGCTTCTATTATTGCAAAAACTTGTTTGGCGGAAGGCACATTTCTTTTTGGTGTATAAAGAAAAAAGTTAAGAAAGACGAACAGAGAGCGACTTTGGCATATGCAGGCATAAACTAATGTCTGTGTCGTTCTTGTGTGTTTTTCTTGCTTGCGTGATTTCAAAGGGGTAAAGAAGCGGAAAGAATAGACTCAAAGCTTCAAAGAAGGGAAGCGTAGGAAAAGAATGAATATGTGGACGAGGATGAGGTTGTGAAGGAATGTGGGTTAGTTATATGTGTAATAATAACATGTTATTGGGTCGAAAGGCGGCGAACTGGAGAAAAGTTGGTTGGATGCTTCCAGAGGATGTTCTTTCATCTTGGTCTTGTATTACGTCTTTTCTCTATTCACAGCTTTAATGACTGTAATGATCATGGCTTATTTTTCTAGTTCCTTGCGTCCTAGAGTGAAGGAGTGATGAACCAACAATTGCAGATTTATACAAAGTTCGAGTGATGGGATTCCTGGAGGTTGTCATTAGCAGCATATGTTTTTGTTCGTAAAAACACTAAATTCCAACAATTAAGACGTAAGATGAAAAATTGGTTGGAAGCTATTTAGTCCTTGAACAGTAATTAATATTTTTAAATGTAAGTATGAGCGATTCATTAATGATACAGAAAAGGATAAAAACTGAAAACCGAGAAAGAGGCCTTGGTTCTAATCCGAGAAAGCTGGAGCTAGAGCTCTCTATTACTTGTAAGAGAAAGTCTAAAACGGGGAGCAAGTTGCAAGTTGAAACGGTGGAGCCCATAGATGGAGCTGATTGACACTCAATGGTTTTTCTAGTACTAGAACGTCCACACTTCCTGCCTATTGCACTAAGCACACGGACATTTTGAACACTGGCTCTATTAAAATATCTGAAAGCAGTAATGAAACAAGTATTACTGTTCTCCCTTGACAGTTTTCAAAATCAGAACCTTAGCTGGTATAATAATTTGCTGGTGTTCTTTTAGTGTTCTATTGTTACTTGTTGGAGGTTGACCTCAAATATAGAGCACGGAAATTTGTAAACACATCAAAATTCGAAAAAGTACTGTTGTAGAGCGAAACGACTGAGTTATTATAATTAAATGACGATGACCGAGTTGCGAGCTTCAGAAAATCTGAATTTAAACAGGGCGGAAGCATTGTTTCAGACACAAGTTTTTGACACAGTCACGGCTAGGATTGCTATTTGTAATCTTGTCGAATTTTAGCGTTGCCTTGTATCGGTGATTGTAAAGTCGGTCTTGCAGTTTTGATAGCTCGTATTCTCGTTCTTCTTCCTTTTTCTCAATCACCTGCATAAAACGAACCACAAACGTGATGAGAAAGAAGCCTTAAAATTTCATAAATTTCAAAGTTGTAGCTACATACATTTCGGTGCGCATTATAAGCGGTTTGAGCCGCAAGATCCTGCCAGGCAGCATTAACTTGAGCTCTCTTTTGTAAAGCCAAATTTTCTTGTTCTTGTCTGAAGGCTTGGACGTCTGCTTCGACACATTGTGCTTCTTGAAGTTTGGCACAGGTCTGCTGTTGGCGCTGTCGCTGCTTATATTCTACTTGCTCCGCGCGGTCTTCCATCACACTCTGTAGAACAACAAGACACGTGTTTCAAACAGCAATCATTAAATCAGCATACTTTAACTAATATTTGCCGCAGGTTAAGCGAGTGGTTTGACTGGTTGTTAAGCAAATTTTACAACCTTACCCAACAATATCTTTTTTGGAGCGTGTAAAATTCGCTCACAACTCACATTACAAACTCATCTTTGGGACGAGTATTAAATTACAAAAATTTTGATGATTTGTAGAAAGAAGGCTTTAATTACTTGATGTAGAGATCGACGTTGTTGCTTATCCCAATCTCTGAAGGCGGTCGTTTTTTGATACTGATCTTCGATAACCTGGTCTTGTAGGCGCTGAACCGTGTCTTCAACTTTATTATGGAGGCAGTCACGCTTTTGGGTGTAATCGCGGTAGACTTGGATGGCACGCATATTTTCACGCTGTGAAGTAGTAAAACCACATCAATGACTTCGTAGTTTTCTTCTTCCTCAAAACAACAAGCTTATAAGAGTAAATGCACTTACCTGCTTATGCTCTTTGGTGTCAACTTCCTGAGCCAACTTTTCTTGTTCCTGCTTAAGTAGAATTTGATCAGCTTCGACTTCAATGTTGTGGCGTCTGTTCCGATAACAGTCTCGTATTTCAATGGATCGTAGAAGCTGGTCGCGGTAGATTTGTTTCTCTTCTTTTGCTGCATTTCAAACAGTTAGTTAGAATCTTCGAATCAAGAACACTAGATGAACTTTAATCTTGAACTTACTCTTCCTAACTTTGATGTTTTGCTGGTCCTTCATCTGTTCCTCGCCATTAGCTTCGATGTTCGCTTTGGCTTCGAGCTGTAGCTGTTCAAGTTCCTTAGCTTCTTCCGCTTTCTGAAGCGCTTGTAAATGTCTCGCAATCATCCTCTTTTGAAGCTGTACCTGCATGCCTTGGAAGTTATCCTGCAACCTCTGAAGCTGCAACTCTTTTCTGCGTAGCATTTGCTGCTCCTCACGACGCTCCTAAATAGAAACATTGACCAATTCATAGCAAACGTTACATTATAAGAAAATAGCATAGTAAAAATTCGAAAAATGAAGTACTTTTTCTTCAACATCCAGCAAGTTCAGCCGAGCCCAAAAAAGCTCTTCTTCTTGAGCTTCACACTCGAGCCGTTTCTTTAGTTTGATCTGGCCTGCCCAATCTTTGGCGTTCTCCTTGGCAATCTTTTTGCTCATCAGCGATCGCATCTCGTCACATTGATTTCTGCAAGACAGTAATTTAGTCAGTCAATCTTCAACATATGCATGCCTCATTTAAAAAATTACTGATCAATATGACGTTATAACTCACTTAAAACACTGGTCAAGCTTCTGCTTCACAAATTCCTTGTCACGTTCGTCTTTCACTCTTTTCAGTTCGGCTACGCGCTTCCTCATTTCGTCCAGTTGATTTGTTTTGCGATTCTTGGCTTCAGTTTCCATCTCTTCTTTAAACCGATGTTCTTCGTCCTCAAGTAGGACGAAAAGTCTGAAAAAAGTTACGACGCCGGTTATTAGTTGTGACGGTATGCTCTAAATTTTTGCGGTACCGGAAAAAGTATTATATGCGATAGTCTTGTGATCTGATGTGTGCAGGAAAAGTTGTACTGGCTCATTACATGCATGAAGAGACGAGAGCAATTTCAATCTGGTATCATTAAAGTCTGCGAAAAGTTTTGACACACAAGTTTGCAGAAGATTGAGATTGAGGAGAAAGTATGTAGGAAGAAGGTTCCTGGAACAAGCAAATGTTCCAAAATGTATTGTATGTGGGCTTTACTTACTTATCTCTCCGACGTTCCAAATCTCGTGAATGTTCTTCACGCCAGTTTTGGAGTTTGTGCTGGACCAAGTCGTAGAGCCGTTGATTGGTTGTTGGTGCTGATACCGCCATGTTCGTATTGCGTATATAATTTCAGTGTTGTAGACAGAGATATTTGGGTTAAGTTTTGGAGAACAGAGATCAGATCAACTTCCGGAATAACGCCTGAGGTCCATTGGAAAGTTTCACAGAATAAAGGCTGTTGAAGACGTTTCCAGAAGGTATTTCATACAGTAAAACAGTGGAGAATGAAGAAAAAGAAAGCTTTCAATGTGTGTATTTACTACAAGAATAATAGCCAGCTAAAAGCCGCCGAAAGTTGAATCAATGCTTGTTGCCAGGTTACGAATTGAGTTCCAATCGATAGCTGACGGCATCTGCTCAATGAGCTAAAGAAGTGAATAAATAATATTACACATAGCAGAGAAGGGTAAGTGTGCTAGAACTAGAAGATATAGCGGACTAGTGGGCTAGAACTACAAAACATAGGTGACAAGGTAGAAGACTACGAAAGAAGTGAAAAGAATACGTCCAAAATCATGGCCAAAAACGGAACCACGATTTTGGACAGACCGTCAATCGTAAACGATCGTATGCCAAGAATTCGGTCCGATGTTTGTTTCAATTACTCCAGCGTCAGGGTCGCTGATTGCAAGGGATACACGCGTCTCGGTCCTGCAAAAAGCATACAAAACATTAGAAGAACTTAACACACAGGTAGTAGTAAAATAAGCAAATAAATGGTGAGGACACTTGCCAAATGCAATAATACTGATTTCATTGGCAGAAACTAACTATTTGAGAGAGAAAGATAGAAGACAAAGGTTACAACTTACGGATTGAGAACTATGCAGACAGTTTTGTTATCCGGTCGTTCGACAGCAAGGAAAAGTAATCCTTTCAACTCTTGGGATTCCCACAGAATCCGAACAGAGCCCTCCGGAACAAACTTGGATACATGGCCAAGAGCGTAATACATTGGTTGCTTGTATACAACATCCAGCTCTATATCAGCAATGATTGGGGCGTCCACAGTGTTGCCTTCCCAATTAGGACCACCTTCCATGTCGAGAACCAAGTTCCAGTCAGTCCAGCCGGCGACGTGGTGATTCAGGTCTTCCAAAATGTCCGAAATGTACTGGTAACCGCGAAGCCATGAGCCCAAAATCACTGGTGTTGGTTCTGGAGGTGCTCCAGTGCAAGCTTCTGTCCCGATCATGAAAACGTCAGGATAGTCTCTGGCGGTTAAATCCAAATTCGTTGTTGGAAAAAAGTCCCAGTACCAGTGGATGCCGATTCCGGAGATGTACTTGGCTGCTTCGGGATCTTCAAGGATCTAAACAAAGTTGACAGTTGACATTATGGTAGTGGCTCTGGTTACAACTAAATTCAGCATGAAATCAAATAAACTTACAGTCCTAGTCCAGGTAGCTAATAATGGGCGCTGGTCGTCAAACATGATGATTTTAGTCTGGTTGAATCTCGAAGCCCGGATACTTGGTCCAAGATTATACTTGATCCAATCTCGTTGTTGCTCAGGGTACCAACCCATGCAGTTGAATGGAAAGTTGGGCAGGGTTCCGTCAAGGGGTTCGTTCTGAGCAGTCACAGCCCAAAAGGACACATTTCGCTTGTCGTACTCTTCTAGGAACCGAAGAAAGTAGTTGGCCCAAAGTTGATAGTGTTCCGTTTTAAGGAAGCCATAGCCAATGTAATCATTGTTGGTCTTCATCCATTTAGGAGCAGTCCATGGAGAGGCGAAAAGCTTCATATCAGGTTTGAGCTTCAGAGCTTCGTGAATCATCGGAATCTGCAAGTACCATTCAGGAAACATTTCTCAATGCAATCATTCCTTTCTTTCTTAAGTAGACTTCGAACCCATACCTTGTAATCGGTGTCTTCTTCAGCAAGAGCAAACGAAGTCATTTCAGTATCACCTTCCTGATCCAAATACGTATACGTCCTGGTACTGAAATCACAGCCGCCCATGTTGACTCTGCCAATGTTGTACTCAAGTCCATCTTTACCATAATATGTCCTGCAAACAACAATTCGATATTAATTCACGAGCATTCTTAACATCCATGTAGGGATTACATTCATTTCAGCAACAACTCACTCGATGATTTTCTTCTGCAACGGCTCGCTCAACTTCTTGATGTTGATGGTTGCAGCATCCGTAAATGCTCCTCCGAATCCAATGATCTTCTGGAACTTCTGGCTCCGGTTGAGATGGACGATTACATCAGGCACTCCTGAAACCGAATTTTGTACATTAAACTCCTGTTATATTCAACACTTTAGTTCTTTGAAAGTCTCAAATACCCGTGATATCATCATAAATGGTTCCGTTGGACTCGCTAAACCTCAAGCCATCTTGATTTGACGTCAACTTGTAAAACCCGCGATTGCCAAGCTCTTGAAGCGGCTCCAAGGTATCACAGTAAGTAGCATTGCACCGGCAAACGACGCTTCCATGGCCAAAGTCCACTGGATCACAAGGAAAACCGTTGCCGCTAACGCCGCCGCAAACGGCTGTAAACAGAAGTAGCAGCAACTTGAACTTCATACTTTGATGGACTTGATATCACAACTCTGACAGAGAACTGAACTAGACTCGATGTATAGAACTTGACCTCTTTTCAGTTTCATCTTCTAAATGTCCTAGATTTCCACATCACTTGAAATATTGATAAGGTATTTGCATTCTTCGTTTTGATATTGATTGATCCTGCGATTGCGATTAGCTGACCCACACCTGCCACCCACATCGTTTATCAATATCAGGGATTTGACTGGAGGATAGTTTTCACCAGCAAGTTCAAAACAAGCTAATCTGATATCTAACGAATGTTGTTCATACATTGTTATTGAGCAAACACTAATAAAAATGTCTCTTCAAACTTGATACGAATGATGACAAACTGCACCAGAATGAACTCAATGAAAAATGCGTCAAACTTTTGATATGCCTATTCTAGTTTTCAACATTACGAAACACGGGAGAAATAGCTAATTGTAGACTCTAAAAATCAAACTATCAACAAACTTTGCGCTGTTTAAACACTTTGTTTATGAAACAACGGATACGGCGAACTGACTGAATCGGTCGTTAATATTATCCATTGTCAGCCACCGCAAGCATAGAGTGCACCAGAGTCATAGAGTAAATGTGCAATAACGGTGGAACAAGGGATGACGAATGTAAACAACAAAAAATGTTTCAATCGAAATGTTTTCGAAGGGTCCTGTGTCAAGTCCTTCATCAATTTTCGAAATTAAAAAAATGGGTTGTCTTCGAAATAACACACAAAGATGTTCATAAAATTTTCACTGTTTAAAAATTTGTAGTTTTGCGGAAACAATGTTGCAAAGTTTGTATCCGTTTGGGCAGGTAACCGTAAAGTTGGTTGGGTTCTAGAGAAAATTTTGACGCGCCACTAATCAGGCTTCGGCCCGATTTAACCCGTCTCGGAAACTCCTTAATTGGACGTGATGTTTCCAACACCCGTAGCTTGGGATCTCCTAATAGCCTCAAGCAAATACCTTTAGGCCGGGTTTCCTCGGC